>QVRM01000102.1:0-182500 GCA_003439945.1 Dermanyssus gallinae | reverse complement strand
CGACTGATTGACTGAGAGTGGGAGGGAGGGAACTGACTGATATCAAGAGACGAGAACATAGCGCGTTGCTGATTTTACTGCCGTTGTCACGGCCGGCATTGATTCGGCTGCACAGATAGCGTCCTCATGATCGTTGCTGCTGCAAACAACAACAACAGGAGCAGCAACAACAACAACAACAACAACAATATCTATAGCAACAGCAACACGTACAACAATCAAAAACAACAACTTACCCGCAAGTGTACAATAATAATAATAATTCACTCACGGCCAACACACTGGTATTAATTCGAGATAGGTTTAGCCAACTAAACCGGCGTGAGTCAATTGTATATGTTGGGGTGGCCAGCCACGCTAATCAGAGCGACGTGCTTTCAAGCGTACATCCCCCTAAAACCCCATCGGGTACGTCACTGCCAAAGGTGCGCAATGATGTAAGGGCGCTCCTCAAGAACCATGCATCCTGGGTTATGGCAAGAAGATTCGCAGAATTTGTCTCCAAGGTGAACATAACCGCCGCGCAAAGTCGGATAGCCTAAATGGCAAGAAGAGTGGCGAAGAGGTGAAGTAATCTCGAGAAAACAGTACTGCGATAACCATGAAAAAGGGGCAATGAGAACGACTGGATTTTAATGGTTTTGTGAGTGTCACAACACTGTGGATTAACCATCGATGGCGGCTGCAGTTGCCTATACTGCTGCTCTCTTTCAGTTAACTGCTACTAAATCCATCCATATTATATCGTCGATTTTTAATGAATTATTTTTTTGCTTTTTCAGAGAGAGAGCGAGGGAGACGAGAGAGCGTGAGTGGGAGGGGGTGCGTATTTACAAATATGGGTTGCGGTGAGGCACAAATCATGAGTTTCGTAACAGTCACTCTGCTCATGCTGCTGGATTTGGGGATGGTGATGATGATAGTGGTCGTGAATTTAGAGGTGATGATGAATGACGATGACGATTATGAGAAGAATGTCGATGACGCCATCGTTTCTTCTGGGTGTTCGACAGTTGTTTGTTGACAGACTTCCGACACTTAGGGGATCGGGAAGAGAAATCCAGGTTTAGTGGGTTTGTAAGTCTCCTAGCTAGAGCTGCAAGTGGCACACGCGCGACGCGCACTTCCGTCGTTTTTTTAGTATAAAAAGCAAACAACAAAAAAACAAGCAAACATATCAATGGTAACGGCGGCGGCGGCAACAACGCACGGCAAAGACCTGACGATCACGGCAAACGCGCTTGATTGACGGTCGGCCGATGATAATAAAGGCCGATTCGGTTAAATTGGTACAATTCGTGCACGCGTGCCTCGATTATCTCAATTGTGGCAGCCCAAAACCTGACGACGATTATTTGGCGGTTAGAGCCGCGGGCCGGGGCGCGGCGGGCCAGGCTGAACCGTGTGCTGGCGACCAGCAGCATGTTTATTCGTCCGTTGATGATTCGTCCCTTGCATGTGCACCTACACCTGTATTTAGATCTTGCATCCATCTAGCAATCAATCAATCAATCAGTCAGTTTGTGGTCAATGATCAATGGCCTGTGGCCTGTGTCGATCTGTTTGTCAATGTCTCATCAATAGTACACCAGTAGCAGTCCCTGATATTGTTCTAGTTGCTGATGATTCTGTTGCTGCTGATGTCCACTGTTGCCGTCTACAGATGGTGGACACCATGTGACTGCCAGCCCCGAGAACGCCGGCGGCGGTTGCGACAAGGTTGTCGATTTGTTTACAGCTGATGCTGCCGCCGCTGCTGCTATTGATGGAGGTAAAGGTGTTGATGATGGTGGTAAAGGTCCTAATGGTGGTGGTTATGATGATGATGATGATAGCGTGATAAGCCTTCGGCTTTAATGGAAATTATGAGCCTGATGCTGTCAATGATGATGATAATGATGATGGTGTTTTAGATGGTGGGTGTAGATCCTAATGGTTTCGGAGATGGTTTCCATGATGTCGATATTTATGATGATAATGATGATGATGATGAGATGCTGTTGATAGTGTAGCTCCTAATACCGTCAATGGTTAATAGTTCTGTTGATGTTGTTGAAAATAAAATTATACAGCTGATGCTTTGATGCTAATGATAAGCCTGTGGCTTTGATGAAAATTATAAGCTTGATGCTTTGAGTGATAGTGACGACGACGGTGATGATGATGATGATGGTGGTAATGCTAAAGTAGTAGGAGAGTACAGGTTCTGTGCTGATGATGGTTGTGATGCTTTTCGATATGGATAATAGTTCTGCAATATCCATCTGTTGATGATGATGATAATAATAATGATGATGGCAATCTTCGCGGCGAAGCTGTTGATGGCGTTCATGGGATCGGCGATAAAGATGACGTTATTGATGATGACGCTGTTGTTGCTGTTGGTGTTGTTGTTATTGTGGTTGTTGTTGCTGTTGGTGTTGTTGTTACTGTGATTGTTGCTGCTGTTGTTGTTACTGTGGTTGTTATTGCTGCTGCTGAAAGATGATGTTGTCGTTGTCGTCGTCGTTGCTGCTGCTGCTGCGGCTGCTCTTGTTGCTAAAATGGTGGTGGTGGCGGTAATGATAATCGAATAGAGAGGGCAGACTGCAAATCCTCGCTCAACCGCTCTGTTGAACTACAGTTGTCCCTCCTCGCCCCTGCGCGTGCTATTCCTGTGGTCACAACTGACAAAACCATCGCTACTAGCCACGATTCGAGAACGCAACGTCAACCACCAACAAACACTGTCGCCACGACAGCTCACATTATCTCCTCTTTCCCGAGCGTGTGCTTACCATCGCCGACAATCAGAGCCGAAAATCAAAAACGACCACGGTGAAGTTGGTGAACCCAAAGTGAAATTATAATAATCTTTTTTTTGGAACAAGGGTTTATTATTATTATTATTATTATTATTATTATTATTATTATATTATTATATTATTATTATTATTATTATTATTATTATATATCATCATTTATTTAAGTGTAGCAAAATATACATTTGTGATGTAAGAACGTGTGCACAGCCCGCTGGGGCATAACTCAAGGCACTAGGTCCAGGCCTGGGCTGGTCCACCTAGCCATGGTACCTCTCACCGAAGCGGCATTCCCCCTCTGAACATCTAATGACAGACGTTGCAGTAAATACTCGCCCGCCCTCTTGTCTCCTGTAGCAAGCGCCAATCTTTTCCCGACATCCTTGAGCAGTTTCGTCGTGAGCGACCCAGGCCCCCCCAATGTCTCGAATGCAAGCGGTGAGAACAAGTGTGGGTAACTGATGCTTGAATATTTTCTGCACTTGGCTGCTTCCGCTAGGGCTACCGCGTGTCCAGGGCGGGCTGCGCCCGTACCGACCATTGAGGGGGCTAAAGAGTCGGTTACGGTCGCGTCCCACACTAGCATTTGGCTCCGCTCGAAGGGAGTCAGGGTCATTCCATCAGGTCTCCTTCCATCGTCTCTGACTAAGCCAGACGGCTCCAAAAGGCATGGGTAGACTGCCGATCGAAGCCCTCTGCTAAATGTCTCGTTCGACGCCGAGTGGCGTGCGATTCTGCCTGAACTCTGGAGACAGGAGAGTCCATGGTGACCTAGGGAGTCGACCTCGTCACCGCATCTGCACCGGTGTGGGGAGACTAGCTCAACTCCTAACCTCAACCCGACTAGTATTCGTGTAGACTCATCGTCGAGCAGGGTACCCAGCTGAAAGCTCGGGAGAGCGTGTAGCCATGCACCTGCACCGGGCGACGAAACTGCCTGTAACCTCGCTTTGCTAGCGGCCGTAGTTGTTCGGTCCCACAGGCCGTTCCATCGGCCGTCGTTTGCCAGTTCTGACCACGCGCGCTGAAGAGAAGGAGTCTCCGGTAGAGACCCGCAGAATGCGATGGCGTCATCGTGAGTCTGTTCAAGCGTGGCCTGGAAGTTTGCAATCGCCCGGGTGTCCAGGATAGACTCGACACCACTAGTCGCCGAATGTAAAGAGGCGATGTGTGCTGCGACTGAAAGAGAAACAGCTTCAGGCAGGCCCAGTCCGCCTCTGGCAACCGGTAAGAAGGCCTGAACTAGGGAATCGTCTCGCAGCCGCAGGTTGAGAATAGAGTCCAACGCAAAGCCCATCTTCGAGTTAATTTCCTCCAACTGGGCCGAGAAGGTTGAACTGTTGATTCCCCTGAACAGGTAGTTCAGCCTCGACGCAGAGAAGCATGAACGCAGGAGGTACAACCCCCGGTGGGCGCCCAGCTGGGGAAGACGAATAAAACCAACCTCCAGTTTTTCCATCCCACGTTCGATTGTCGGTCCAAGGTGGCGAGAGAACAGGGGAACACCAAGAAGATCCAGGTCGTCGCCTGTTACGCGGCAACCTGGAAGTAGGTTCTGTATAGCGGAGATTGCAGCTGTACCTGAGTTGATTATGTGAACCTCACACTTGATTGGGTTCAGCTCCAAACCGCTGCATGTGGAGAAACTAAGTAAGTGAGTAAACTAAGTGGAGAAACTAAGTCTTCTTTAAGTCTTCACAGACCGTACTGATGTTACCTCCAATTACCCCGTCGTCCAAGTACCAAAGATTGAGAGGACTTTCAAGTGAGTTAACCAAGTCCTTAACGGCAAGACAAAACAGAGGGGGCGCAAGGGGATCTCCCTGTTGAACCCCTACAGCCGAAGTGAGCAGTGCCGAGGGCAAGACCAAGTGCGATGGATCGCCGTAGGCCAATTTTACTTGGTGATAAATGGCAGGGGTCTCATCTCCAACCACCTTCAACAAGTGATCCCTCCTGACGGTGTTGAACGCGTTCTTAAAGTCAAGTTTGACTAGCACGGATGAATCGAGCCGAGAATCAATAAAAGCCCTGGTAGCGTGAATCATTATTTCAGCACCTCCCTTGGTGGAGAAACCCAGCTGGTGCGGTCCAATCGCTAGGTTAATAGTACCCCTAGAGTCCCTCACACTGCCAATTTTGCCGCGACCCTGCGTAGTACTGAAGAACAAGCGATAGGTCTGAACGAGCCGTCTTTCTTCTTCAATGCGAACAGCCTCGCTCCGAAGATGAGGGGGCACCACCTTGGATGTGGAACTCCCCATTGCAGTAGGTCGATTACCTTTGCCAGGGCCTTGCAAAGTCCATCGGATGAGCAGCCAAGAATCGGTGAGAGGAGGTCCTGTAGAAGCCGAGGTCTTATAAAATCCAGGCCGGCGCTCGAGCTCTTTGAAAATGATCCAATCGCATAGCGAACATCCTCGACCGACGTAGATGAAGGTAAGAGTTGTGAGGGTGGAGCAGACGGCCAGCACAAGTCTGGCTGCGCGGGGGTGTGTTTTTCCCGTAACGTCGCCGTAGCGATTATTATTATTATTATTATGTACATGTATCCCAGTTCAGTTACTTATATATTAATTATATAACATCTACAATATTGCCTATATTATTATTATTAATATTATTATTATTATTATTATTTTTGGTCGAGTGTCGGTGACCACTCAACATCATCTTGGCGTTGCCTCTCTGTAGTTTCAATGAGAGAATATTCTTCTGTCAGATGAAGGCGGCCGACCTTGGCTTCGCTGTGGAATAATAATAATAATAATAATAATAATAATAATAATAATAATAATAATAATAATAATAATAATAATAATAATGTACATTTCGAGGATAGTAACACGTGCTGGCGGCGGTAACAACAACAGCAGCAGCAGCAACAACGACGTCGGCGTTACCAACTAACGCAGAGTTCGAAATAGTGGTGCGTTGCCGTTGATGACAACGCGGGTCAGCGTGTCGAGTCGTAGAATTTCGAAGTTCATACGTGTTTCGGTATGAGAACGCTAATGCGGTAAGTGTAGACACGAAGCGACGACATACAGACTCGCGGCACTCCGACTGGTCAACAACTGGCTATGGCAAGTAGATTCGATTATTTTGTAAGAACGTCCACCCCCTCCATTCCGCCTTTCCATTCCTCCTCCCCCTCCACCCCAGACGAGCCATAACGTAGGGGCCACCGCAGCCCTTCTTAGGGTGAACGCATAAGAGTCGACTAGTAAAGTACCAGGTTTCAGCTTCGGGTTTTAGAAGCACTGGTAGAAGCAGGAAACGCAGTATCAACAGCAGCACGTTTTCCACAAAATAAATGCCGTGAAGGCACATATGTATATATATATATATACGTGCACGCAATCAATGTATATGTATCGGAAGAGCCACGGCAGAATAAACATATTTGTGTATATGTATATATATATATATATATATATATACATCAAAAGTGCAACATAGTGCAATACACAGGAATATAGAGGAACTTACAAGTACACCAATGGCCCGAAATGCCACAGACGCATAAAAATGTTGTATACCGAGTGGATTGTTAATTGCAAGTTTGTATGCTACAGCAGCCTTGTAGCGGCAGTCGTTGCATATTTACTGCAACAACAAACATCTACTAGTGTTTCTCGGAAAAAACCCTAAGCACAAAGGCAATGAACGCTGAATCCAATTTAGGCTTTCGTCTGGTCAGCCTACCTACGTGAGAGGAACTACGACGGTGGTCTTCGCTATTACATCGCTTTCTTGGCATGCAAAACAATGGTAATAATGCATAACTGCATTACAAAAAAATTTTAATTTCACGTTTGTCAGCGGCGCTTTTAATCTATATAAATTAGCACGTACGTATATATATATATATATATATATATATAGTGGCGGCAGTAAAGGCCACTTGAAAGGCTTAAACATTCTGGCACTAAGGACAACACAGACTAGGTACGATCAAAATGCTTTTTGGAATTACTTGGACGTTATTTTCTAACTCTCCCGCCTGAGATTGTCTTTTACGTCGTGGATAAATGCGGATTTACTAGCAAACACTATGCTCTTTAAGAAACCTACAGAAAAATAGTCCAAGAGTTTCAGGTCTAAAAATTAATAAAAATAATAATAATAATAATATTAGTACTACTAATAATAATAATAATAATTGAGTGTTACGGCGGACGCCAAAGAGTGCGGACGTGCGCATATCGAGCTCCAAGGAAACACGTCTATTCATGTGTGTGCAGGTTGGTAAACCCAGGAAGTAACATACGAGAGTGATGCCTGTAACTCAGTGATCAGTTTAGTGTACAGTGTGTGGCCATGCGACAAAGGGACGAGCAGCCATGAGGCTGTGAAGATCCACACGACATGGTGAAACAAAACGAAACCACCCGCGTAACGGCCCGTAGGCTTCAAGTGGCATGCCGCTGCCATTCAAATTCGAATTCTAACGGTTGCTCAACTAAAATTTGGCGTTGGAACATCTAATCTACAAAGTGGCGCCAACAGTTATATCAACAACTCATCGCGCCGACAATGAAAACGACGTTTTCCTTTGGAAAGGCAAGGATTAAGAAGACGATAGTTACAGTCAAGCCAGCGCCCACTTTGTTTCACTGCAGAAGTAGCACCAGTACGAAATAATAATAGTGATAAAAACAGAACTAATCCGAGAACTTATACGGATGGTGTTAATCAATATAATCGCCAGCAAAGGAACAAGTTTTTTCACGGCATCCGGGAAGACGACGGAGCAACAGACATGGCAGCGGAGCAAGGAAACTACAACAGAGGAAGCTGGCAGGAAATCAACCGACAAAAATACCACAAGGAATACAACAGGACCAACAACTGGAACCGAGAATGCACCGAAGGAAGACAGGGAACCTACCAATTTAACAACAACAGGGCGACAGAGGGAGACGGGGAAGCACAGTTACAACAAAGGCATGCGGTTGAATACCGAAGACCGTACGGGAGCAATGGTTGGGGAGGGAGATGAGGGAATAGAGACTGCTGGGGCCACGGGATGTGGGGTTGGAGGGCCCAAACCCGACCCACAGCAATATAAAAAGACGCGTCGAGGGGGAAGAGGAAGAGGAACAAAGTTGAATGGCCGACAAAATCTAAAAATTGGATATTTAAACATACGAGGAGGACGAAAACAAGAAAAATGGGAGATGCTATACAGAATAACGAACGAGATTAGTCTGGATGTGTTAGCTGTGACTGAGACACACTTGCTTCAAGTAGAAACTCCACCGTTACATAAGGATGTAAGGTGGATAGGTGTAAACAGAAAAGTGTCACAAAACAGATTCGGAGGAGTTGGAGTACTGATAGGAAAAAGTCATCATGTAGAGGTTGTTGAGGCAAGTGAAGGAAGCGACTTAATAGCAGTGGAAATAGGGAAACGGCCAGGCTGTTTAAGAATTGTAGTTGGATACAGACCACCCAGCAATACAGAAAACAAAAACAAGATATTTTATGAAACAATTAAGAAGCTTGTTAAAGAGAACATAAAGACCATAATTATAGGGGATTTCAATGCGCATCTGTTCTACTTTGATAAAAATACCGATGAGGCCGGTAGGGATTTAGAAAACCTGTGTAACCAAGCAGGTTTAGAGAATATGAACCTAAGTGTGAAATGCGAGGGAACGTTCACCTATACAGAGGCAAAAAAGAAGTCGACCGTCGACTATGTATTGGCCAACCAAAGAGCAGAAAACTGGATTGTAAACATGTGTATTGACGAAGATAAACAACACAATGTGGGGAGCGACCACAATTTGATAACTTTTAGCGGTCAGAATAGGCACCCGAAATTAAAGAGAAAACAGAACAAAACTACAAAAATAATAGACAAGAGAAAGTTTGCAAAAGGGCTAGAACAGTGGAGGGAAACTGGGGTAGGACTACCGTATGAAAAAGGTATTAGAATGGCAAAGCAAATCCTAGATAACTCAATTGTCAGTTTGGCACCAAGCCACACGATCAACTCTTGGTGGAATGAAGGTTTAAATAGAGGTTTGCAACAAAGAAGACACCTGTCCAGACAACATCGAAAGGCGGTACGCCAAAACGACATGGAGCAAGCAGATAAGCTGTGGAGGGAATACATGGAAGTAAAAATGAAACTAAGCGAGGATATAGCCAACGCCATAAGAGTAGACAAACTTAAAGATTTAAAAAACATAACAAACAATAGCGCAGGGAAGAGGATGACGCTTTTCTGGGAATACATAAAACAGCAGGATGAAATAGCTAGAGATAACGAAAGAGGAGAGCAAAAAAGAATACACGCAACAAGAGATAAATGAGGCACTAAATACTATGTTTGACGCTGAAATATATGAACTACAAAATCAACAAACACATGTAAGAAGAGCGGATATTGGCTGGAGGACAAGTAAAGAAGAGATCGAACAGGTTATTAGATCAAAAGACGACAAAACTGCGTGTGGAGAGGATGGGGTATCGCTAAAATTGATTAAGAATATTGGCACGCCAATGTACGAATACCTGGCGGGTGAATTCAACAAGATTCTTGCTGGAGAGGAGATCCCTCAAGAATGGTTAACAGGAAGAGTCGCCTTCATACCAAAGCCAGGGGCGGAAAACACGAAATTGTCCAATCGCAGACCAATAACGGTAACAAGCGTTGTGTACAGAATATTTGCTGCTATTCTTAGAGACAGGCTACAGGACGAGCTGGAAGAGATGAAACTAATAGGACCATGGCAGAGTGGTTTTAGAACAGGCAGGATAATAGAGGATAGTCTTTTCGTACTAACAGAAAGTATCTATTGGGCCAGATCTAAAAAACAGAATCTAGTTGCAACATTCCTAGATATCCGACGGGCTTACGATACGGTCAATAGAAACATTCATTGGAACAAGATGATAGAAGGTGGATTAGGACAGGAATGGGTCAGTATGTTTAAAGAAATATATGACAGGAGCTACATCTTTGCAAGAATCGGGTCGAACTCATCTGATTTCTACAGATTGAGGAAAGGACTTCGACAGGGATGTCCTTGCTCTGTGTCACTGTTTTTACTGTACATTGAGGAGGTGGCACGACATGTGTATGAATCGAATCTTGGTTTTAAAATGGTATATGCTAGAGGTAATGATATAGTATCCCTCCGACCGTGTGTCCTGTTGTTTGCAGACGATATGGTGATTTTAGCGGAAGGTGTTGACCAAATGCAAACAATGTTAACAATATGCGGAGAAACGGCGAAAAATATTGGACAGGAGTTCAACGAAAAGAAATGTGCAAATGTAATATTTTCCGGGGATATCAGAGAGATGCCGCTACAGATTCAGGGAAAAGAAATAGAATATAAAAACGCATACAAATACTTGGGAGTTATAATAGAAAACAGTCCAGATATTTTTCACGCTGAGCATGCAATAAGAAGAGAACGAGCTGAAAATGGACAAAAGATTGTAAGAAAGAAGGCTTTGTGGAGTTGCAATAGATTCATGGTGACTAAAGAGCTTTGGAAAAGCATGTTTGTGCCAACAGTGACGTACGCTAACGCTATCGTGAGTTTAGACGCAAGCATGGTAAATAGATTGGACACAATACAACGTGCAGTTGGCCGACATGCAATGCAATGTAGGTATACATGTGCAGCACAATTTATCGAAGGGGAATTCGGAGTCTCCAGCTTCTGGGCAAGGGAAGCACAAGCTAAGATATCGTATGTAAGCCGTCTAAAAAACATAGCCGCAAGTGAGGAAGAACAAAACTGGGCGGCCGAACTGCTCACAGCAAAACTAAGCGAAAAAAATACAAGCAAATGGGATAGGCGCCTAAAGTTCCTTGAACGCAAATTTAAGTGCAATACGATGGATTTTGAAGAACACGAGGTGATAACAAATAAGCAGATAACCAAAGATGTGAAGAAGAAAATTGACAAAACAGCCGAAGAAAGGTGGAGAGAGAATATGGAGAGAAAGACATCCTTGCAATTGTACAGGCAACAAAAAAAGGAATACGGCCGAAAAGATATCATTTATTCGAACTCGCAAGCGTCCGGGCTGTTCGCTGACTGTAGGGCCGGTATGCTCAACACCCGACTGCTGGCGGCCAGATACTCGGAAATTGAGACCGTTCGGTGTAGAGCGTGTGATATAGAAGAAGAATCTATCGAACATATCGTGCTGAAGTGCGACGAGCTAGGAGGAGTGAGAACAGTGTCCCTAGCTGAGGCATTAGGTTTCGGTGATAAACCATTATGGCAAGAGATAAATGAAACCAAACGCAGGCTAGGGAAATGGCACAGATTGTGAGGAACTATGGGAAGACGCCCCGCTAAAGCAAACTATTGTGTAATTAGGTAGTAATATAACCATCGTGATAATCCAATTAATATTATGAATGCACGACAGACGAGGATATTTGTTAAAATACATATAATTATACCATAGCAATAATATACAACTATATACGAAGCCAGCAGCACGCTGTATGACATACTACACAGCGAGCGCATCTGATTCAAAAGATATTCCATAAGGAATGGTAAATAAAACTCATATATATAACAATAGTAATAGTGATAATAGTAATAGTAATAATAATAATAATAATAATAATAATAATAATAATAATAATAATAATAATAATAATAATAATAATAATAATAATAATAATAATAATAATAATAATAATAATAATAATAAAACAATGAACAGCAAACCCCCTAAACCGAATCCCGATCATCGTCAAACCCGTCCCCAGCTAACATTCATCTGCGACGTCTGTAGAAAATCCGTAAAATCGCTCCGCGGACTACACATACATAAAACCCGTGTTCACGGAGGACAAACCCAGACACATTCCTTTGACCGGCCACCCGATGGCTCCGCTCCACATTCTTCGACCCAGGACCAGAGAGACCCAGCCGACATTACCTCTGACAACGATCCAAAAATGTTTACCCGTCGTCTAGCTCGTGTTCGCAAAAGCACCAAGCTAGTCAGAATAATTCCTAGAGGAGTCAGGGAAATCTGTTGCGCAGCTTACGCGGAAGCCCTCTCTCACTTCAACTCGAGACTAGACGCTAAATCCTGGCACAGATTAATGACTTTGCCGACACTCATGTTGCATATTCCAGAACTAAAAAGCAGCGACATCACATTGTGCCAAGTAATTAGGAAGAACATAACAGATTCCCAATGGAAGACGCTGGATAACCTTTCTGATAGACCGCACCACAGCCTCACACAGTCGCGCAAGGAGCACCTCACCGACCGCCAAATTGCCGCAAGGGCAGAACGCAAGTTAGCTGAGGGAGACATACGTTCCGCCGCACGCATTCTACTTTCGACAGAGTCTTTCGCATTGCCCGACGACCGCACGACTCAGGAACTTAGAAGCAAGCATCCCTCTCCTCCGACTCACGTCAGGGACCGCTTGATCAACTTTGAGCAACCTCCCACGGATGAGCCTTTCATCGTTCCGGCAGAGCTCGTAGTTAACGCGATTCGCTCCTTCTCACTAGCATCTGGCCCTGGACTGGATGGATTACGTCCTCGACATCTGAGAGATATGTTGGACAGCACAATACCCTCTTCCGAAAGACTGCTAGCGGAACTGCGCTGTCTGACTAACTTGACTCTAAGTGGCAGGCTGCCAAGTTTTTGCCACCCAATCTTCTATGGGGCAGATCTGACAGCCCTGAAGAAAAAAAGACGGTTCCATTAGACCGATAGCGTGCGGCCTTACTTTACGTAGGCTGGTTGCCAAAGTAGCGATTGCCATCAATAGGACGGCAATCGTGAAGGCGGTGGCACCTCACCAGGTTGGAGTTTCAGTTAAAGGCGGAGCTGAGGCTGCAGCACACGCAACTCGGGCTTTCACGGAGGCAGAGGGACCCCCACGGGTCCTGGTAAAACTAGATTTCCGAAACGCCTTCAACACCATCCGACGCGATGTTATCCTTAATGAAGCTAAAGCGAAAGTTCCACAAATGTTTCGCTTAGCGTGGCAGAGCTACGGCACGCCATCACTGCTGTCCTGGGGAGAGAGTGAGCCTCTTCTCTCAGCCAACGGAGTACAACAGGGAGATCCGATTGGGCCCGCCTTATTTAGTTTAGGAATCTCAGGATTAGTGTCCCGCATGAAGAGTCCACTAAATGTGTGGTACCTAGACGATGGTATACTAGGCGACCCGGCGAACATAGTGGCCTCCGACATACGCGAAGTGCTACAGTTTGCTGAGGAGGGAGGCTTAACTCTTAACGCCTCAAAATGCGAGGTCATAGCTGTAGATGGAACCTCCCACCAGCAGGATGAGGCATGCAAACTTATTGCAGACGCCCTGCCCGGTACAAAGATAATTGAGTTGTCTGACCTGGAAGTCCTGGCAGCGCCCATTGGATCTCGGAAGATCTCGAAAACTATCCTGGATAAGCGGGACGCCCTCCGGTGTATCAAAACTCGGCTACTGGCGATGCACGCACAGGCTACTTTATGCCTATGGAGATACAGCCTAGGATCACCTAGGCTAAACTACATTCTACGCACGTCCCCCACAGGTCAGCACTGTGATAATTTGCAAGCATTTGACGAGGTGGCAAAGAAGATACTGAGTGAAGTTCTAAACGTGGCCCTTACCGACAGATCCTGGGAAAGGGCCACACTTCCTCTCAGCGAAGGAGGATTGGGACTAAGGTCCGTGGCAGAGCTTGCTTTGTTGTGCTACGCGGCCTCTATCATAGAGTTCTCGGGGCTTGCGGAGACGTTGTTAGAACCGGTTGTTCATTCTGTGCTGCGCGGAAGGAGGGACGAAGCTGAGCTGGCAGCTAGACAATCGATAGGCCCTGGCTCCTGGGAGCAATACCCTACACAGCACATGCTTGACAGCTACAAGTGTCAAACGACCGCTCGCACGATCTTAGATGACATCCAATCCCCGACAGAGAGAGCGGTATTCATAGCTGCCCGTGACACTTTCAGCAGTGGCTTCCTGAGAGCACTTCCTTCATCACAGCTGGGCACCATGCTGGACAACACCTCCTTCCGCATGGTGGCCGCTCTGAGAATAGGCGCTCCCATATGTGAGCCATACGAGTGTAAGGCGTGTGGAAAAACAGTGGATGAGGACGGACTGCACCCTTTGAGCTGCACTAAAAGCCCTGGTAGGGCTCGCAGACACGCGGAAATCAACGCGATCCTAAAGAAGGCTCTTCGTAGAGCCGGCATACCAAGCACCCTGGAGCCCAGGTTGGGCCTCGAAGACGACAAAAGACCAGACGGCGTCACCATCCCGCCATGGTCCAACGGCAAATGCCTGGTATGGGATGCCACGGTATCATGTACAGTGGCTCCGTCATACCTGATGCACAGCGCCATCAGGTCAGGGTGGGTTGCTGAACATGCCGAGATCGCAAAGAAACGCAAATACTCTGATTTGGGGAGGAGATATCACTTCGTACCCGTCGCCATGGAAACGATGGGCCCGATCAGCAAGAGCACTAGTGTCCTCCTCAAAGACCTAGGTGTCAAAATTAGTGCTAACACGGGTGACCAGCGCGAGAGCGAGTTTTTGCGTCAGCAACTTTCGCTCGCAGTGTGTAGGGGAAACGCCGCCGCTATCATCGGCTCTATGGATTGAGAAGGGGGGGTGAGCCTACGCGGGTACACGTTTGGGTCCCACAATTGTAGGGAAATACTGAAAAATTGAATAAATAATAATAATAATAATAATATTTTATTATTATTATGATTGCTCACAATCAAAGCACGTGATATCTGCTTTCTAAGAGATCACGCGCGTACAATTGTTTTTCCAACCAAACACACCTTCATAGTACACCCGAGTGAGCCCCACTTTCTGAGAAAAATCCATCTTATTTAGAACGACGATGTTTACAACGTTTGTCGTCAGGGCCGCCATTTCGATATGACGGCAAAATTTGAAATGAGCGCTCGAGTGGCTCTTGCCGCACCCCAAATATATATATATATATATATATATATATATACCATTGCATTCTATGCCGACGATTCACGCATTTTAGCAAAATCTTGTTTACAATTTTACATGAATGAAATCACGAAATTATGCAAAACAAAGAGGCTTAGTATCAACGCAAGAACCTCTAAGGCCTTACGCTTTCGCAGAGGAGAGTCATATGCGGCCAGAAATCATCGTCTAGCAGTAAACAGACTCAAGTAAGCTAGCCAATTTATGTATCTAGGTGTCACCTGAACCTCCAGGCTCTCTTTTTTGCACCACGTTTTTCAGGAACAATATATATATATATATATATATATATATAAAGACAAGAGATCCGCGGCTTTTTGGCAGCGCCTTAATCTTGACGTTCAACGCGGAAACACGGCGTCTGTTCGCGACACGCTTTTGAAGTGGTACCAACCCACACTATATGAGATATCTTCAGTGCACACGTTCTCAGACATTGTCGTATATATATATATATATATATATATATATATATATATATATATATATATATACTGCTAGTAAGCTCCATGCTGCTTGGCCCGGTTCTCCTATTGTCTCAAATACCGCCGGGACGATTATGTAGTCTTCTGCAGATTTTCGATGCTTGAAAGCTTTCATGCCGTCTGCCGCTGTGCTGGCTGTAAGAGCTCCGGTCTCTACTAGAGATGGGCGAGAATGTCAGCGTTATTTAGGACTCTACGATATTAAGATTAAGACGCGGACATAGTTGTCTTGCTTTGATGCTTTTCTGTTTCTGACTATGTATGATATCATGTACTATGTGTATGTATAATAATGAGATATATGTGAATAATAAATTTGCCATCCATAGTGAATTATGGTAGGTAGCAAAAGCAAGACAACAACGGAGAAAGAGAAAATCAGTACGTTCGGATACATCTAAAAGAACACGCATCTAATTCCACCGCCATTTCGCAACGTGCGAAAAAAAAACACTATCCGACAGGAGGTCACTCTACCACGCTTAGAAAACGTTCGCTTATTGGTTGCATTACTGGCTCAAGTGTGTTACGTCTTGGAGACGGTACGCCCCGGGGGTAAGTAAGCAGGTTCGCTGAGCAGGTCGTCGTCCCAGCGCCTACAACGACAGTTTCAGTAGGGCTTCTTGGAAGGAGGAAGGGTGGATGAGGGGAGAAGGGTCTTCGCAAAGCCGCAATGGCGCCAAGCGTCTGGACCTGACGACCCGAGCGCGAACGGAACGAATATACCGGACAGACCAACAGCCCGATATGTAAACAATGTAGAGGCGGGAGGAAAGCGTGTTTTGCTGTAGTTCTTCCTTGTTCGAGCAGAGACTTCACGTCCGGACGCTAGGAACGCACGGGAATAACAAGCTGCCACTACCAAGCAAGCCACCATAATCACGATCATCAGCATCGGGTCTTGATCGGGCCAAACACCCGGGCGCCATGCATGTGTGTTGGCCGGTATCCACTCGGCATCCACCCGGTTCGACTTCTTTTGACTTTTGCGATGGGAAATCGTACGATACGTACAGCAAACTACAGCAACAGCAGCGTAGGTAGCAGCCGCAACAAGGAAAACGTCACTGTATGATCGTCACGGCTAACGAGGGTCACCACCCGACACCAGCAGGGCTTCGCGTGTCGATTCGGCGCCCAAAAGAGCAGCTAGACTGTTGAATACAGGGAAACATTGCGCGTCTATGTAAGCGGGGCACGACTTCTTTGGCTTCGTCCAATGTCAAACCACTCGGTGAAGCCACCGTTGACGACGAAAACGGCGGGAATAATGATAATGATGATGATGATGATGATGATGAAGTAAAGGGAAATGTCACCTAGTTTACAAATGGTAGTTATAACAGCAACAATAACAACAACAACAACCACAACAACAAATTACGCAAAGCCACAGTGATCATAAATAACGTGACAAAATAATTGTACATCAGTGGTAATAGCAATAACTATAATAACACTAATACCAAAGCGTTTGTAGGCATGTAAGCACCTCGCTCAATCAGATCTGGATCTATTTGTGACGTACCAAAATGCATATGGTTCTGTGACAGTTCCGTTAACAGCGCTGCCTCAGCTGCTTACGGGACACGGCATGTTCCGACGATACGCATGGTAGATTGGATATATGCGGTATCTCATCCGTTTGCTCTGTGAGTATCAATGAGGAAAATAATACTAGGTAGACATCTTAAGACGTGTCGGATGTTCGACGCACACGGCCGCCATGCTATTAGACCTAAACGAAATGTATTTATTTAGGTCCTTTAGTTGCGCATAGATTACTGACGCCGGCTCGATTCGTCTACGGCAAAAAGGGGAGTATCTTGCACGTGGGCAATGAACTAATTATCAATGCAGCGTTTCCACGCTAAATTTCAACCGATATTCTTTGTAGAAAAGAACTGCCATGACCTTCTATCGCCGGTTGACGCAGCGACTCTGCATCCCAGCTCCGTTAGAAAGCTCCTTGTGATTTTTCCCATTGGGCCTAATGTCTTGAAGGCGACTGGTTGAACGATGAAGTTTTGCTCCAGTTCACGATACTTTGCCAACTTGCGATCTTCAGCGAGGCGAGCGGTTGCTCCGACCTCCCGGTTGGTATGGCGAGCATACGAAGCGGCCAACGTGCAAGACATGGTGACGTCGTACACGAGACAGCGACCCTCATTGCATGGAACGGCCGTCCGGACACAGTTGGCTGTTGGCTGACAGACTGAGCGGCTCTTTGACTGCACGTATGTGGGCTGACTGCATTGCCCGGTGTATTACGTCGATCAAAGCCGAATGCCCTGAGAACCTACTGGCGCAGCTCTTGCAAGCTAGAGCATGCTCACCCGTAGAAAACACCGGTAGGTCACATCTTGCACAGTTAAATGTGCGAAGCAGACTGATATCCCCAGACGCAGGCCGGAGACGATGGGGAGTGCCGTATTGTTCAGCATCGTCCCCAGCTGCGGTGAGGGAATGACCTGAAGTTATTTTCCGCTCATAGAATTGATCACGGCTCTCAGTCGCGCCTGCTCTTTAACGTTGTTCGCCTGGATCAATAACCGCCTTTGGATTGACTTAACTACTTGCAAGTCCAAAGCTGATTGCAAAATGCGCTTAGGCAATGGACCCCTATTGTCTATTGCCTGTGCAGCCCAGACCCTGCAGTTACAAGGTCATCCATGTTGAACGCAACAGCTAACCTTTTTAGCTACACTTAATATATTAGATTTTTATGACGCGCGTTGCTGATTATTGCGACATGGCCTAGCGCGTAATTGTTAGGTGGGCCCTGGGCCAAAGCATATTAACGTACTGTCACAGAATTGTGATTTTGCCCCCGCCGCCTGTCCCTTTGACAAGGACAATGGAACGGTTTCAGTTTCAAGCTGAAGCCTCTCAGTACTTCGCGAGGTTCGAGACATCCGAAAGAAACTAAATATTAACTGTAAAAGAGCATGCGTTGTTTATTTTATTGTTGTCGCCATCGCCATAATCACCACGATGCCGTGATCGATGTCGTGCCAGAATAGTAACATCAAGCGACGACTCCTCAAATGCGCAATAAGGCCAAGGGTTGCATGCACCTCGGGCACATTAAAGGGATCCAACTACATACCTTAGGAGAACCGCAAAATAATATATATATATATATATATATATATATATATATATATATATATACATGATTTATTTACATACCAGATTGGGTAAAATATACAATAGTATGATCAATATCACTACAGCCTCGTAATAATATTAAAATTACAAATCGCTCAGAGCCAGCCTTGTTAGCAGGGAGACTGCATTGCACTTACTGCCAGGATATCTTATACACATACTATAACAATATTTACAAACACATGTGTCACAGGGTTCATGGAAGGCGTCTTTCTGGCATAGGAGGTGATGAAAACCGTGCACATCAAAACGGCTGGTCATGTGCCTATTTGTCTTGCCCGTGCCATTCTATTCTGACCCAGCCATTGCATCTGTCGTATAAAGATGTGGATCGATCTCGGCCAAAAGATATTCGCTAGCTAGAGACGACAAGCGTGGTAGCGAGATCATCAGAGTCACATTAAAAGTATTTAGTTGAAAGCCACAAGCCAGACGTTTTTTCAACGTTTGCTAACAATAGTTTTAGAACCCGTTACCGCACATGCGTGGTTAGTCAATCAGAAGTGAGACATGGGGGTTCCACGGTGTCAATGCCATCTGAAACAATTTTACCACCGCGAGAGTAGCGATAAATTAGACTGATATAGATAAATAAACTAGATTAGCTGAAAAAGAACACCGGTTTAGCCGTACTAGGTCAGAAGTATGTTCCCTTTCAGCCAACACCTGTGTAGGATCCGCAAGACGCAAGCTCTTAAGATTCAATCGATTGTCCTATAGCTGGTTCGTAGATGAACATTTGCCCTCGTGTTGAGTTGGTGAACATAGGCTGTTAGAATTATGCCATAATCAACCCGAAAGAGATCCTCGAGAAACCTCAGGGACTTGCTGCAAACTCGAGCGGTGGGGACAAGACCAATGTGAGGTGACTACTAAACAGGCCGATGGCGATCATTTCGGTCACGACATGGAAAGCTACTATGCACGCCCCCTCCCCCACATTTACGACCTTGCGCAAACCAGAATAGAGGCTTCATTCATATAGAGCGCGACAGATCAGATGAGATTGTCCGAGGACGTCCAGGTTTCTATTATCCGCGGACAAGAAATAGGTGAAAGATAAACTTGTCCAATATTAAAGGTGTTGCTTCGATATATGTATATATATATATATATATATAAATATATATATATATATATATATATATATATATATATATATATATATATATATATATATATATATACAAAGTGTTTTATACCAAATTAGTGAAGAATAGAATAAGATGTAAGGGCCACTCCGGCTTGCGCCGATGGTCGCATCTAAAAAAATCGTGAAACAAATCAGCCATATAAACAAGCAACGCGGTTGCTTTATTCTATACTAAATACACGAGTTGACACGTTTGGATCCGATCAGCAGGCATATCTCTGCAAAAAGATGACGCATGTAATTGAAGTTTAATACATTTATTATAGGCTTGTTAAATAAATAGGAATTTCTATATTGCACTCATATGCGCAGTATCAGATCATTGATATGACAAATGATACAAGCAGAAATGTTGGCCGAGAGCCAGCTTAAAAAATACCATTTTTTTCGTATATTACCATCACAAGTTCATAACTAACACCGTATAGGTATCTGTCTGGCTCAGAGGCTGCCGCATGGCTATTAGAAAATAGCATATGCAGCACCAACTTGTAGGAACCCTTTCAAATGTCGTGTCTATACCGGGTGTTTTTATGTCCCCGTGCTCAAGGTTAAGCGGCAAATATTGTTGCTATGCAACCAGCGAGCACCTCGGTGGATAAATTTGCTACCCTATGAATACGCAGTGAGAATGCAGCGAAAACGAAACGCAACAGACGAGAGAGCACAGACAACAAACATTCCAGCCATTGTCGTTGGCACTTACATGTAATTGTAGCTTTTATAAAATGGTCATTTAATTCTAATTATCGTAATTCGTCTGAAGTACGTCTCGAGGCAAGAAAAACTCGGGTCTGCCGCCTCACCGATGTTCTCGGACACCTGCAGGCGCCTGCCCTTTTTGCTCAAGAGTCGAAGGGTGCGGATCAAACTTTGCACACATCACTTCCATCCGCTAGCGACGCAGGTGCAGCAAACCATCAAGAAAAATCGCCTGAAGGGATATATATATATATATATATACATGATTTGACTGGCTGACGATGGTATTGTCCGTCGGTGGCAATAACAATCCGGAACCCCAAAAGACTAAGGCTAAGGTTAAACCGTGACGAGAGTATAGGAATATTTAAGGTAATCGTTCCTCTGAAAATGCGGGACAGAAGATACTTCAAGAGCGGCAGGATCCAAGCTTTATCTACAAAGTAAGCAAAACACATATCTCGAGCGAAAGCGTTGCGAAGGGAATGATCCTTTTGGTTCACCCGCTTGCTATCTTTCGTACGAAGGACCCTAACGCCGTAACTTGGTAGCGAGCCGGTCGTGACGTCATGTGCAGTGCTTTCTTCCTTCTAAGCTTGCATTAATAGCGCTAACCTGGCTTTCACATTAGTTAAAATCCTTGCTGGCTTTATAGGTGCTACGGATGTTCAATTCGAATTTGTGCCGGTAAGTGCTGACTCTTAACGATCGCAAGATAAGCTTATCCTGAACGTCGGCCGTCAGTTACCAATTCGATCGATCAAGATCAAATAAAAATATAAAGTAGAACACTTACTGAACTGGTCCTATAGATGTTACTGGCGTTCAATCATTTGTACAGCACCGGCTGGTTCTGGCTCCTAATGACCGCAACATAAGCATGCTAACTCTCACTTAACCTAGCACCGAGGAAAATATATTATATGGAGACTACAAAATGCCGTTCTTGGTTCCACAACTAAATGAAGTTGTTATGAACGCCGCACCCGAATTATTTCGTCGCGTATTTGCTGTGGCCCATATTTTTTTTGGTCGATCTGCCACATCCTGGTAGGCCCATTTGAGTTTCGTAGTTTTTGCATGTCCCAGAGATCTCTGTATCATAGGTTGTATATCTGCGTTTTTATTTGTCCTTATAGTAAATCAAGTCTAGCTTTAAACAGAGTTACACCTGCTGTGCACTTTCGACACACCCGCTGTCATTGTCTATGATTCTGTAGAGATGTCTCCCCCTCCGTCTGTATCGCATTTGCTGTCTTACTTTCCACCGCTTTTTAAGAATTGCTGACAGGTAATACGTTCCACTAAGGTGTGCTCTTTCAAAGTTCTTTCCATTTTAATCGTTGGCAACCACCTAGGAAACGGCTTCCAAATAGGTTGTCGAATTTCAACTAAAGAGAAGGCCGACCACAGTAGCACTTTGCTCGAAATTCTCAATGATAGGTCTTTTACCTTTCTCTCTCTCTCTCTCTATCTCTCTGCCTGTCTGTCGCTTTAAGGGCTTTCTTTTTGTTAAATCTGACAAGAGAGCTCTTTCAGACAAGAGAGTTCACAAAAAGTTTCTGATCGGATACGGCTACTAAATGAGCAACCGATGCTGGGTGCATTATTATATATTTACAGATACATGTAAAATTATAAATGTATATATATTCGGTTCAATAAGTTCCGGGACTAACGTCGAAGTAAGTTACTTAGTGATGTCGAAATTCACTATGGTTAGTGTTTAACATACGAGTGCAGCCCTTCCCTCCCCCACCACACATAGATGCCAAGCCGTAAAACGCTGCCTAAAGGCTAGAATTTTAGTTTGGACAAAAAGAAGAACTGCAAATTTATTTTGGCCGAAAATGAACAAACAAGAACGCTTATTGCATATACGAAGCATGCTGGCGAGCTCTTCATGTAGTTTACGGTCGACATAACCGGCCTTGCGTGAGCACCATTCGTGCACTTGTGCGAACATTTTACAGGAAATAATCCACCAACTCTTGGAAAACCACACAGCGCAAGTTAGGCTAAAAATATCGCCAACACTGTGGCCGAGAGTGTGAAACAATGTCCAGAGACACCAATTCGGTGACGTGCTCATCAGCTAGATCTTTTGTGCACCTCAACCTAATGTGTTTTGAAGTGGGATGTAGCAATGTATTCACCTAAGACTACTGACGCAAGAGCTCAAGCCTACATAGCACCAGGAGCGCCAGTTAGGCTTCCGAGATGATGGTGCTGCGTGAAACCGATTTTGTAAAGAAAATTATCTTTTTCAGCAAAGCCCATTTGTATCTTGGTAGAAGTGTGAATACACTAGTATAATAATCATGCGTGGAGACATTCACTAGCCGTAAAGATCTTGCAATTTATCACGTTAAACTTTTACTACGGGTTGTTTAAGAGTAAAGCGTACGCTAATAATCTGTCTTATTATTAAAAAAGACCTAAAGTATTGGTCTTTATCATTAATAATAAAACCAATACTTAAGCGTTCATTAATGGAATTGAGCCTGATTTGTGTCAATATATATATATATAAAAAAACAACTTTTCTGAGTTAATATGTCCGGTGTCGCATAAGGAATTATGTTTTGGTTCACCCGCTCGATATCGTAAAAAGAGCCCCCAGACCTTTTTTTTTTTTTTTTTTTATATGCTGAAACCTCTCAGCATTAATATGGGGGATTACGGGAATCGTGATGTACATGCGCCACCACAGCCAGTGACTAGTGTGGGACTCACAAACCCACTAACACCCGCCTCCCCCCCACCCCCAGGGAACGGTAACTGCTAGGCATCGCTTCGTATCCATGGGAGTGGCCAGTTTGCCTCTCCTCCCTACTCCAGCCTTCCTACAGTCCCCCTAGCCCGCTTTGGTGCGGGGCGGCGACTTCAAGAAGGCCGTTGATACCTTCCGCAGCCCGGCCGCCTGTGGGTGCGTCGAGAGTCATCATCTGGGGAATCCTTTGCTGTATTTGCCTAGCCTGGTCCGCCTGCCTATCACCCACCCGCCTCCCGTCTACAGATTCCCCCTCTCGACCGGAGCCTGAGTGGACGCTAAGACGAGCTCTCCTGGCAGTCTCTTTGACCACCTTCGTGGACATTATCGCATCAAAGTGAGCAATACCTTCTTTCCAGGCCGCCGCTGAAGTCATCATATGGGTGACGACCTCGTTGACTGGTCGGCCTCGCACAGCGGTCGGCCTCGCACAACGGCCGCCCCCGCGTCCCGCGCTTCCCGGAGGGCCCCGCAATGCAGAACAGTGTGCTCTACATGATCCGGTTCCCCCGAGTCGCATAGTACGCAGGAGTCGACTTGAACCCAGACCCTGACCGCATCTAACGACGCGTTTTGCGCAATATCACGCTACACCACGATCGTCGACTAAGATCACCATGTGTTCTACGTCGACGGATTTCCCGGACACCCGTGCCTAAGTCTGTCTGCAGACTTTAACCACGTAGGTCTGCAACCGTGGTTGGCCCGTTGCTGTGTGGTGTAGCAGGATCGTTCGCTATGGTGGCAGTGCAACCAGACTCTCGGGTTCGGTATTACCAACCTCGGCCAGTGGCCCGGGTCGCTCTGTCCTATCTGTTCTTCCAGACGGTGACGGCTGCCCACTTGCGGTTGACTGACCTTGACAACAAAAGGGCTCTCAATGGAGATAAGATAGCGTGAGAGATCACTAATTCTCTATTTAGAACCGCTGTCAGAGCCATGCCAGCCCAGAATGTGCGGCGTAGAAGACTTCTAAATGAGCCACGCTTATCAGTAGTTTTCGTTGGGTCTTCTAGAACCGCTCCCACCCTAGGCAGTATATTGACCAAATGTTGAGAGATCGTTTGCACCTTGAACGACGTATTTTACATGGGAGCCTCCAATAAGACTCCTGTTCGGCGCTACATTCCAATTCTTTATTTTGTCTGCTGTATGACGGGGTCCTCATCCACGTTGAGGCCTTTTCTAAAGCCTCATTGATCTTCTTTATCCAGTACCCTGTATCTTGGAACCTGTCTCCTGAGATCTGGCTTCTGCACTCTAGACTCGATGAAGTAATGCGCCTAAGATAGGCGGATATAAACTTCCGCTCTGAAGATGTCATTATCACCTGCTAATAGATCGCATTAATTGCGTTCTGCACGTATGGGAGTGCTAGCAGATAAAAATTCAGACTCTGAGAGCCCGGATAATATCGGCCCGGTAGAAATCTCCTGTAAGGGTATTCGAGGTTGGATTATTGCTCCAGGCCATTTCTCTCGCCCTCTCCTTGGCAGAGCCGTAGGAACGTTGTAATCTACCGAACTCTTGTCGTAAATGCGGCAAACGCAATCACGTCAGGGACGTTTCAACCAAAGTTTATTTGGATGTGAATTACTATGGAAAAAAATAACCACTGTGTTGTTGCCCCAAAGCCAACAAAATATTATGCAGTCACAATATTATAAACGACTGATATATGTCTTTTGTAGAATCTATCGTCAGAACGCGCTCAGAACGAGTCCCAGGTCGGCGGTCGACGTTAAAGTCTCGCCGACACTCATAAATCCAGATTCTTCCTAATAGCACTGCTTCTAGTGGTTCTCCAAATGCCTGCCTATAGGAACCTTCGTGTCATACCTACAGCTTTATAAATCAATATCTCTCGTTGGCGTTTTGCAGACGGCTCTAATCGTTAAGCATCTCGCAAGGTGATTTAATCACTGCGGTGAACTAATGGCATTTTGTCCGTATACCAGATTACACTTCCGCAAATCAGTGTGCCACATGTCCAGGCTAGTACGCGTCGGGGTTGTATCACGGCATTATACCGCCACTCTCACCTGGTATACACACAAGTTGCTCCCTCTTCTGTCTATGCGTTAGACAGGTACTTAGCTCGTAGGTCGCTTGCCTCCCAAATCGATCATTTTGGAAGAAATTTCTTTACCGGCAAGCAACTGCGCAGCGGTTTAACAAGCTCGTGGATATTTTAATGTTAATGTTGAGCAGTTGAGAGTTTCCGCCGGCTGCCAAGCGTCAAACCTTCCTTCCGTTACTATGGATGAACATTCCAAACGCTGCGGTCATGACTAGAATTAAAAACATTTTTTAAGGAGGTTGTTTTTAATTCTAGACTATCCTTCGTCCCCTACGGGCTTGGAACTTAACCTGAGGTATATCTTTAATGCACCGAGGGCCGGACATGTTGAGGTATCTAGGGCTTCCCCAACAGTCCTTGTGGTAGCATGGCCGCTGACTCTCAGCGGTCAATGGTTTATCATCTATTCTCAATGAGCATCGCTCAAAGAAAATTCGATCAACAACAGGGATCGAACCGGCGACACCCCGGTAGATGACAACCATGACTAGCGCACTAGTCCCCTAGACCACGCCTGCGGTCATGACTAGGTAAGTTGTAGTATTTTCAATGCATAAGTCAGCTGACAGAGTACATATTGTCCTACCCAATAATGTTTAAGCCAATTAAGTTGTGAATTCAGACTCCCCCTACGCCAACCTAACGCCGAAGGAATCCAGCTCGAAAAAACAGTGATGTACGAGAAGGAGGAGTGGCAAAGCTACTCCCCCAACGCGCAAATGCCTACTTGACGATGCGTCTACATGCATGGGCGCCGATGCGTGGTAATGCGTGGGAATAGTATCACACGTATTCGAATGTGGCGACTAATTTATTAATGCCCTCACCTTGCATGACGACGCTTCTCAGGCACGCGGAATGCAAAATGAACACCGAGATACCACTCATGGAGCTTACATTTTCCCGCGCTTGAACGTTGGGTAAGGGCTCTATGCATCCCGGAGCCTACGCTATTCAGGAGTGACAGGTTATGTTCTGACGAGTTCGCGACGGTCAAGACCAAGTTCGATATGACAACGCGGCAAACTTTCCAACGCCTTGTACTCGCTTATATCTATGGGGTCACAGTTATCCAAGAAAGCAAGTCCTAAAATATTCCAACCTTAGACGCAGGCGCCACTTTGACGCCCTCTTGGCGCTCGAAACGTGAAGATGGCTTGCCTGGCTCGTCCGTGTGAATGCAAAATATGTTAACGTTAACCAGGGGCAACAGAACTTCTTTCTAATAAATTTGTCCATCGACACCTAGCTAAGCAGTGCTGCGGCAGTTCCAGGCACAGTGTTATAGTGCTGTCTGTCAGGATTGATGACAGCTTGTAAAGTTTAGGGAAGTTTACTACCCATAGCACAGGCGTACCTAAACTTACGCCCTAAACTTAAAACAAAATAAACGGTAGTTACCTTTAATGTCTGTAAGTGGGCTTCCAAAAATACGACTCAGGATAAGCAGTCTGAAAGGGGCTCGTATTCCACTGCACGTGAACGCAATTATTGCAGTTTATAGAAGACGCTTAGCAACGTTATTAATTAAACGCTATTCATATTTGTATTATATATTATTAGAGAGTATTATATATAGTCATAATACATCGTATGAAATCAATGAGTTTTGTCGCCTACGTCATACTAGATCTGAATTTACCATGAGCCTTCCTCAACTTATTTTCCGTATTGATGTGCCTCACGGATTTAGCTCAACCCAAAAAATCGTGGGAATCCAACGATGAAAATCGTTACTTATCAGTAGTGGGTAAGTCTACTCAGTGAAAACAGAAGCAACGTTACAGCGCAGCACTAACCAACAAATTAAACTCCCGTATCGATTTCTAAAGCGATGAGATTTTAGATAAAGTAGGGTTGTCATGTTTAACACATCACAGAAGCTCTAATCAACAGATCTATCTGTTAAGCCAGATGTGCGAAGGACTTGTTTTACTATAATTTATTGCTTATATATTTTTCTTTTTTTAATGTATAATTACATATGTGATATAGTTGTCATAATACTTAAAACAACATTGTCTAAAAAAAAATCATGCAAATACTACCCTCCCCTAATTTACGAACAAAACAAGATTTTACAGTATGGTTGCCTTTTGTACAATTATCTTTGCAAACACTTTCTTTGTTTGTTTTCGTAAAAAACAGTAGAGGTGCTCTACTGGGTAGTCAGCTAACGAAATCAGCTGATTTATGGAGGTGCGAAAACGGCGCCCTACTCCGTGTTGGCAGTGCAATGCATTCCATTGGGCCTACGGGGACTTGTAAAGGATTTAAATAAATGTAAACGAGAAGAGCGCAGATCGACGAGCGGATCTCCCCTGACGCCAATTCCCATATTTGATGTCCCAACCGGATAACAGCCCACTTGATGACGGCAGGGAAAAAGCAATACAAGCATGCACACGACAACGCATTTGCCTTCAACATGATCTCAGGGACGTTTCTCTAATCTTGCCGTAGGAAACAAAACAAAATAACCTAACAGCAACTTTGCGTCACAGCTTGTACGAGCGGTTCTTAGATAGTGTATGTAATTGCCGTAGCCGAATAACCGTTATTCTAGTCACAACTAGTTAGTAAAAAGTTAGTGAAAGATAGTGGACATCGGAGTTGTCGAATATGCCGTCTTTGGGCATTCGCCCGATACCCAGTTCCAACATTTAATCGTTACATCACATGCTTAATATATTTATTGACTGTTAGAATAGTTGCTCTTGTTCGAGACTGCGACTGCTTCCAGCTTTCTCAATTCGAATTTGCCCCGGATACCTGCTATTTTTATAATCTGGAACTATTTCATAAGGATTCTGATTATATTTGCGCTATACGGATCTGTCATCCAAGGCTTTTATGGCAGAATAAGAGATGAAGTTCATCCTTATGGGCTTTCGCTCCACACGCTCGGCACGATTATTAAACATAACAATGACGCGCGACTATTATTAATATAGACCACGTTGTAATGGCGTTCACTCTCATCTAGTCTTTTTGGGCAAAGATACACTCAAATTAACAAAAGAAGAAACTCTTTCAGGCCACAGCGGAGTCAATATCAACCGCGTTCCTATGACAGAGGAAGGGCGTCATTGGAACGACAGAGAGGTAACGCTAAGAAAATGTTGAGTGGTCACCGATACTCACGCAAGAATAACACAAGCAATCTTGTAAATATTATATACCTAGTATATTAGTTGGGGAGGGGGGGGGTATAATATAGTGGAGGGGACGTATAATATGGGGCGTATCGCCCAGAGTGCTAGACATTTATTAGACAAACAGGATGCACCCAGAAATGCTCGTAGATAAAACAGAGTCTTACTGCGTCGAAGCTACCGCTAATGTGTTTCCGTTGTCGTTCGATAGATGGTGCGCCTAGCTTACCTGTGCGCCCTTTGCAGAGATACACACAAAAAACGGATGGCATACATGGCCATATAGCGCATCTCAATCTGAGTAAAATGTCCAGTAAACGTTGTATTCGTCGGGTAAACTAGCTAGCTGTTTAGCTAAAATAGCCCATCGACATATCTATGTATATATCTAAGTCATGTTTTCACGTGCACCCTTTTTTAGGCTCGAAGTTGTATTCCATTTCTCGATAGAGCACCGTGGCACGCACCTGCAGTCGGGAAAAATGTATTCGCTGGGCACGCTACATCAGCAAAACGCGCACGATTCAAAATATATTTTGCCTAACCTAGACTTTGCCTGCAAACAGGCATGCTTAAGGTTGCAACCCATGCAACAGTGCCCTCACCACTTAATGAGGGGAGCTCTAATTAACCCTTATTTGAACTTAACTCATAATTCGCGTGTGCTTGTCTGAGTGCGAACACGCGTTTGTCTATAACCGCTCGCTGTGACCCAACGCCTTAATCCGTATCTTCGACAGAAGAAGTCACGGCCGCACTCAGCTTGCTGTCATTTAATACAGCCCAAGAAACAGGGCCCCGCTGTGAGAAGAAGAAAACAACAACTCTGTCCCTCTTCTTTCCCTGTTTTCGCATGTATGGCTCTATTCCTAGAGTTACAAGCAAGAATATTTACCATATTTACAACCAATTTTAGACGCTCTACGTTTCGTTGTCCGAGTATCATCATCGTACGATCTTCCCCGGCAGCCAATCAGGTACTGACTATGTTGTAGATGTAATAAACACTGCGTATTCGGCCACCAATTTGGGCTAATGCAGTAACACGTTCATGTATCGACCAAAACATCGACCCAGTCTGCTTTTATACCGCTTTCAACCGGTACCTCCTACGCTGAGAGCTGTTATTTACTAGCTCACTGGCGTAGCTCGTCGTCTAGAGTAGAAACTTATTTTATCAGCAATCGCACTTTCATTGGAGACCGAGTTGTCCGAGCTCCGAACACTAAACCCACGGGGCAGTAAAAACGACGCGATGCCGCCCGTATTTCTCAACTTCTCGCCACAACTGGCTTGTCGATCATATACATCTCCCGCATTCACTCACTGTACTACCAAACTAAAGCATAGATTGAGTATATATATATATATATATATATATATTTATATATATATATATATATATATATTTATATATATATATATATATATATATATATATATATATATATATATATATATATATTTATATATATATATATATATATATATATATATATATATATATATATATATATTTGGTCTTTTGGGCAGACACAGGCATAATTACCGTTTCTGCTTTTCTCCTTTCTGACTATATATCACATCATCTTCTACGTGTACGCATAGCCATGAGCTACATGCCATATATAACACATTTGTCGTCCATAATAATAGATTGAGTTGGTCACTTAAAAAGAATTTATGTATATGATGACATTCGTAGTGTTAGTAAAAGCCTCCAGATAGAAACTAGATAGAAACTTTAAGGCAGCAAACAACGGTGAGCTTTCGTCGCGTACCGGTTTCAATATATTCGAGTGAGAGACGTTGTGTTGGAGAAATTCTTATTTTGCTTGAACATGGTTAATCTTTACAATGTCAGCCCTCGTTGGGTGGCTCCTAACTGTCCACTGGACAAGAAAGACAGTGGGAGACTAGAGTAGTACACAGGCTAGCCAACACCGGCAGCTTGTGGCTTTGTGTGAGTCGTGTCTACACCTTGAGAGTGTATATTTCTCTCCTCCGCAAGGCAGGTTTGCAGCAACATTATTGCTACGATGTGGAGCCATCCAGCGTAACATATGAGGTTGCGCCGAATAGCATTCTGTTGTTCGGTATTAAATTGCTAGCGCTTCCCCCATCGTTATAGAACTCTCAGCGCAATACTAAGTTACCTCTCACAAGCGATAGCAGTTAGGTTTCGAGCTTGACCTGACTCGTCTGGTGAAGGTTTTCTTTCAGGACATCCTTCTTGCGGCGAGTACACTTAGTGTTGAGGCGCATGGCGCTAGAATAGAGTGATGGCAGTGTAAACACGTTCAACAAACGCAAGCCCAAGGGGCACTTTGTGGCTGACAGCTACAATGCAACCTCGTGTTAATCGTGTTTAGACCCCAAACGTGTTATAAATGTATGCAAATAATGTCATACAGGATTTGGAGAGAAGCTTAAGTTTTATTTTATTTGAAAAGCCTAGAAACTGACCTATTAATGGCTAAATGGCTGGATACGTTGTCGAATTATATTATTCAATTTTGGATCCCCCTGTTATTATATCGTTGCTCTTTATAGCATGGTATTTTAACGTATTGGGCCACTTTAGACAGGAGGAATGATATTTCAAGTGTCATTTTGTATTAGAGAGAAGACTTAGACCGCGGTTCAGATTTTCAAGCAGCCGTTGACCTTGCAGCTTAAACATTTATTCTAAACACCCCATAGGGCCCTTTCAGACAATGTTGCAAAAAACACGTCATCTTAGATAATGGAGCTACCGGACATGATTCCACTGTGCAGTCAACCGATGTTAGTTGCTTAAAGTGACAGCTGTTGTTTACCGTGTTGGTGAGTGACCTTCCGTATATCATATACAAAGACGAAATTTGCAGATGAAAATTCTCATCTACGTCGATGACCTGGTTGTTAGGTTCTGCAGTCGTCATCTCATCTGCGGCAGTCACTCGCCGCATTACAGAGATAACTCAGTCAAGGTAACTCATTCGAGGTAAATAAAAAGTAAAAAGTATGGTATATTATTTTCAAACCAGGAGAAAAAATGACCTGGAATCGACGATGGGCTGTTATACAAGACGCAGGCTATGATTCTAAGTCGAGCCGGTGGCGGCGTGGTAAGTGCATTCGCGTGCGCCTTGCAACCGGCGGAGACACATAGGTGCTGGACGGGTTCGACCCCACCGTTGCACATTGGTATTTATTGGGGTCCTAGGGCCTTATGAAGTAATTGCAAGAGCGGTTCCGTGGACGTTCAATGCTGGCTGAGAGCCAGCCCGAAACCGTTAAGGCTATGATTCGCAAGGGCCGAAATAGTTCGAAACATAAGAACCCGTACAGGATTTATAGGTATAATAAACAACTTTTTTTTATTGCGCATGGGCTCCATCGTAACATATGTTCGCGGTTATTACTTATTGTTTAAACGTAGATTCGGTGTACTGTAGATTGAAATTCGTTTTAGCCCCAAGGTGTGTCCCACTACACTGGGTGCTACGCTCTGACGCCCGGCTTGACCAGCACTTCGATGTATATCTTTGTAAACAACATTTTGGTACTATTCGTTAAGTCAAACTATATATATATATATATTTATATATATATAACTAACTTAGTAAAAACATATGTAATAGTGTCAAAGATAAATGTTATAATAGGCCCACGTTGTTTATATATATATATATATATATATATATAACTATATATATATATATATATATATATATATAAACAACGTGGGCCTACTATGAAATGTATCTTTGACATTCTTACATATGTTGCAAGCCAAGTATATTACAATAGCTCCTGTGTGCATGTTAAGGAAGGTAACTTCACAAATCTCTTGGGTTCGACGATCTGGCTAGAAGGAATTCGTTTTCGGCCATTCCGGAGCCACCTGTACCCGTGCCGGGTATTTGAGACTGCCGCTATAACAGCCGAGGTAAAGCGCCGATGCCGGAATGATCAAAGCAACATAACGGATGAAACCTCTAGAGGAAATTGACTCCTGAAAGCTCACGGAGAAGAAGTATATCAAAAATTTTTACTATGAAATGTGGAAGGGTTGAAATCAGTAGCCTAGAATCATGAAGTATTAGTAGGGTAGCCATAAACGAATCCTTCAAATTGATAATGTCTACAGGCTGACGGGTAATTTTGGAACTACCTCGTTTGTGTATATAGCCGTCCGGGGCGGCATTGCCAAAAGCACCATCGAATGTGGGCGACTGTTTATGAAAAAGTGCGGCAAGTCATCGAAAATAAGCACAACGCGAAGCCTGTAGAATATGATTTGATCGCTTATGAACATCGGAAAATATCAAGACCTTTGATCGTCCCAATCTTTTTTTCTTATAACAGTCGCCGTGACCAAGGTGAGATACCAGATTTTGGCGGAAAAGTTGTCGCTAGCCAATATTCAAGGGTAAAGGCCTTTCAACCAACCCAATGCACTATAGAGAAATTACACTCACAAGCGTTGCAAGATTCTCCTTGCAAGGCAGAACAATTTTCATCCCGATCGGTCAACTAAAGAAGCCCTGACTAGCGCAATGGGTCGTCCAACACATTTAGGCTTACTTCCTGGAATCCCAAATTATGTGCGTCGCCTTTATCGATTTTTACACCGCCTTCGACTGCGTACGACGCGCACATCTCCTTGCTGTACTCCGCGATCATTTCGACATCAGGAGAATACGTACAACCTGGCCAGCGACTTACAAAATAATAGCTATATCATAAAAAACGGAACCCAATTTGTCAAATAGGAAGCCCGAAGGGTCGATGTTGTTCGGGAGAACAGAGCTAGCCCGTTTGAACTTTGTCGCTGCAGAATTCGGGCACGCCTTGAGAGAAATTAACTCTGCTATGTGCTCTGTCTAACGACCTTATCATCATAGCCAAGTCCACAGAGCACCTGCAATTCTATTTTAATGGAGGATCTTGTTGGTGTAGCGACCATAACTTAATCATTAACATCAACAAGATTGGAAATGGCATCCGAAATGTTGAAGAGAAACGAGAAAAAGCCATGTCTAAAAACATATTAGAAATATTCTCTACATGCTCAGATAGAGATTTCTTACATCAAAGCTGCTACATGGTCACTTCCTACCATTTAAACGGCCCCAAAACCACTTCCCCAGAACCCACTGGCAAAGTACCAGAATACCCCACAAAAATAGCTACTACACAAATACCATCCCGACACCCATTCCTCAATGCTCACCCAAGGTGTTCTTGTTCTGAGATCCTACCCTCTTATTCCACTTGGTGGGCCCGGAGCTAGTCGGGGCGCTCCGAGGCACCAGAATGCTATCAAGAAGAGCAGTGAGAGAAGACACGCCGATGCAGAAAGCTGCAAGCACGCGGGCTAGGTGCCAAAAACGACACGTTCAAAAACTCGAAATGGCTGATGTGCACCCCTCCAGCAAGGTGCCACTTCCCACCACTGGAGCCAAAAATACCGAGAGTCGATTCAGACAAATAAAGAAGAGCACACGGAACAAAGGCGGCACGCAGTCCCATAAAAAATAAAACGGAAGTTACCCCGGATCAAACTGAAACCCAGGAGCACGAAAGCAAGAAGGTGGTTACTCACCTAGTGACCAAGCCTAAGGAGCTAGACAAGCTGGCAAAAGATAACGTAACTTTAGTAGCGAAAGAAAAAAAGTAGTACGACATCTGGTCAGATAGTGTTTTCATTTAAAAAAATCACAAACAGCAAGATACTGAAAATATCATATTTAGTAAGCTTCAAACAGACCCATTACCAGCAGAGGAGACGACTGCTTTTTGTGAAATTGAAGCTACTGAAATGACACATGATGTCTTGCAAACCATCAGTGATGCAAATGACAACATGGCTAAAATGGAGGCACTAAACCGAACGGATTAATAAAAGCGGGTTTTCTGGAAAAACAATCTGATACAGGCCAATTTTCCGGAAAGCAGACACACAAAAGATATTCTCGAATGAAAAGTAAGCATGATGTTGACATGGTGGAAAACTGGAGATTCACTCTCCAGCATTAAGAAAGACCGGAAAATAAGGAGGTCTGAAGGAAAGGAAATTTGTGAAAATTGTAAGTTCTGATGGCGTGACGCTAGATCACGAAGGACATAACTATTCGCACTCGAGGATCTAAATAGCCTTAGAAGTATCCTAGCGCAGCATGCCGTAGAGGAAGTCCTAAAATGAGGACGTAATAGTATGGAGATCCCGTCCCCCCACAAAATGGAGGCGGAACGTTCCGCAAGAGAGGAGCTTTGCGAAAACGCGAAAAAACAGAAAATGGAAAAAAAAACGGCAGTAAACAAGTCGCCAGAAATCTCTGCAATAATCGTATCAAAACAAGGGAGACCACTAAATTTCCTTTGGGTGATACCACACCCTGTGATGTAGGCAAATTCTGCGGCCACTTTCCTTGTTACAGGAAGTTAGTGAGACTGTACACATTCAAGGCTATAATATGATTCCGGTCACAAAATTGGATTATGGTAGGCGGGGCATGTGATATCACTTATTTCGTAACAAACTACTATTATTGCATTATCGTGATCCATTCGAGGGCTGTTGGCAAAATCATTTCACGGATAAGTGACTGCCATTGAACTCCGGTCCGACTAGTTAATGCTCATCTTTCCATGTTGTACCAGCCGGATGCCTGCTGCCTTGACGTAATAGGCCTAACGAGCGAGCGACCACAAACTACAATTCATGAGCAAGTGGTGTGTGCTATGCCAATATGTTCAACGAGCTTTAAAATAATGTAAGACCTAAAGACTATAAAGTACAAGTCCAGAAAGTTGTGAAAGAAATTTTCGGCGTTCGGCTTCAAACTAAGAAGACCAAGGAAGAAAGCTAACATGCTTTGGATACTAAGAATAAAGATAAGACCAAGCTGGAAACCCAGTTTGGAACATGAAAAAACACATGGCAAGAGATGCCATCGCAGTGGCGAAAATGGCCACAGTGGAAAAAATTGCGAAGAGATCATTTCTACTTGTTACATAATACAGATAAAACTCGATCGCTGGGAAAGAAATTGAAGACGTTAAAATGACAATTGCAGAGCCCAAACACTCGAAACCAAAAGACTGCACTGAATACAGGGTTGAAGAAACAAGGTATCATTAGCTGTGGCCAAGGTGGACACATCGGAAAAATGCGGAGAAAAAAATTTACCTAGTTACTAGATACAGAGCAAACTCGATTACCCCTCGTAAAGGAAAGCCCTGGTCTGATTTAGAAGACGGCATATTGATTGCTATGAGAACCCTCGTTATACCGGCCACTGTGCTTATTAAGTATGGTCGGTAAGGTTTTTAAATATTTGATAATAGCCCACCGAGCACCCAAATGAGCTGGAGAGGAGTGACCAACTGGGGAAACACTAATACGATTTACGCCAATAAGGCCGGCTCACACTATTGCCGACTGAGATCATATTAGAAGTCGTAAACAAAGAACGGCGAAAAAGCCGGTGGAAGCGGGGGGCTACCTCCCTGCTTTGTGAGATGAGACAAAAATAAGATAAACAGCGTGGTGAATGTATTGGACCCACAGAATGATATAAAAAAAAATATATATATATATATCTCTAGACATGCATTTTTATTTATTACAAGATATACCAGTGTATATCGAGCAAGTAGCTCATTATCAACATATTGAATGCGCACAGGAGGCACTGTTCAGCCATTGCAAGGGCAAAACTGCTAAAGGTAGACTGCGTTTTGGATCGATCGCATGATAGTTGGTGAAGTGAATCTTCTTCAAATGCAGCTTTAAAATTAGGTCGGAATTGCAAGGCGCACAGCTATGTAAAGCAAGCTAATCCGTTGTAACTAATCAATACGTGCTACTGCTGAAGTAGGCAGTCATTAATATTGTGTAGCAATGTTGAGTTCAATCAAATTTACTTTGCTAAGTAAAGTGGTGTCTCGTTGGGCGCGCCGTGTGACTTTCTTAAGCTCCTTCCAACAGTTGCTAAGGATATATCGTCTTGTCTTTTGGTTTGTTTGCTATCTAATTATTCGTGTCCGCTTCTAAGTTTTTGTTTGGGCTAATGCAAATTATTCTGACTGAGGTGTGTATTGGCGCTCAAGACCGACTCATTATTTAGGTGCGAAAGTAACCCCGTACATACGCATTTTAAGAATCCCGGTTACCGTTGAGGCAGGGACTGCCATTACAAATGGCTGTATATATATATATATATATATATATATATATATATACTGCCATTACAAATGGCTGTGTATATATATATATATATATCAAGGGAGACACAGTTATTCCCAATGAACGTGTACCCCTACTACCCTACTAATCCCTTCTTCCTCCTTACATGTGAGAGACCCTTGGACATGCTACTCAGGTGGCGCCAGACCGGTGATTCCACTCCAGGCTTTGCCTAAACTAAACAAGTGCGGGTCAAGAGGGGTCAATGGGTCGATGCTCTACCGGCGAGAGGAGATTGATCCGCACGTACCTGCATAAATGAAGAGGCGGACTCTAAGCAGGCGCGTCAAATCTATCCAGGCTCAAAGGAAAGTAAGGATCTACGCGTGGGCTATCTTCCTTGAGATTGACAGTCTTCGCCGACGTCCACGACACACTCAACGCACTCACGGCAAAAGTGCTTGCCCTCACTTAGAAATAGACCAGCCCACTTGTTTGTTGTCAGCCTAGCGAGTAAATCGTGATGCTCTTAAAGCTGCGTGCGGCTTGTAGGTAACAAATTTGATTTCTTTCACACCAACTACTACACTAGCGAAAAACGATAGTTTCGAGCGGCAAGCTTCTCCACGTATTGGGAGGTGAGGATGCCTGAAGTCTGTCATTGCGTGTTGCTGTGCGGCCATTGTTTGAGGTGAGGGTTGTGCCAGTGCTGGTTACAGCCTCGGTAGAGTGTGGACACATCTCGCGGCGGCAAAATTTGCTCAGCTGGAAAGGCATTTGGCACATATATGAAGCGGGTTGTCTGTCTGCCTTGGGGTAGTTAGCAGTCACTTTATATACTTGCTGCTTGCGGAGACCGGCAGTGGACCGACAATTGAAGTCGGAGAGGGTCACCGATTACCGAGTCCTTCCAGTATCTTTTGCAGGACTGGCAGGGAAAGGTTGCCAAAGTCTCGGTCAAGATTAGACACCTTAAAATCTACATATCTCGGTACCTTCGAAAGGGAGCCGCATGCTCTAGTCGTCACGTATACAAAAGATATATTGTGCACGGCTGTCACCTTTTGTGCTCCACTCCAAGTTTTTCGCTAGCCATGTGAGCAGTGCCGATGTCGATTCTGCTCGCAGGTTTCCGCGTAGTACCACGCAGTGAACTATCAGACGCCTCAGTCATTCCTGCTTTACTTCTCAACTGTGGACGGACGCTAGCGTCGCATAAAGATCAATCGTATATATATACAGGTAGTTCAACAAGTTCTTAAAATGACGCTTTCACCGCTATTGGAAACGGCAACTTTTCGAATGCTAGCAGTCAAAATATTATGGTGATTGGCCGTTGCGATTTCGTTTGATCGCTTTTCCCGTGCAACGTATCGGCGTGATTTTGAAAAATTGAGAAAAAAGAGTTTCGAGTGGTTATCAAGCATTTTTATTTCAAAGGTTGGAATGCGACCCAAGTGAAAACTGAGTTAGACGAGGTGTACGGTGACTCTGCGCCATGTTTTGCCACTGTTTCCAACTGGATTAATGAGTTAAAAAGAGGTCGCAGGAGCACCGAGGATGAACTACGTTCAGGACGCCCAAAAACGGCAACTGATGAGGAAAACGTGGAAAAAATGCGGAAAATCGTTGCCGCAGATAAGCGAGTGAACATTAGGGAGATAGCGGAGGCCTTGGGGATCAGTTTGGGTAGAGTGCATTTCATCCTGCACGAAAACTTGAAGATGAAAAAGCTCAGAGCAAAATGGGTGCCGCATTTGCTCAACCAAGGCCAAAAAGACGCGCGTGTTTCCGCTTCACAGCGAAATTTGGCCAAGATGTCGAAAAATCCGTCGGATTTTTGGCGCAGATTCGTGACTGTCGATGAAAGCTGGGTCCTACATCACTACACTCCCGAGACCCAAGAAGCATCTCGTCAATGGTGTGCACCTCGTGAAGGACCTCCGAAGAGGCACGGCATGGCCCGGAAAGATGATGGCTACGGTTTTTTGGGACCAACGTGGAATAATTCTGGTCGACTACCTTGAGAGCGGTAAAACGATCACGGGAGAATATTATGCAAGACTGTTGGACTGCCTGAAGCAAGAACTCATCGTGAAACGGCCCGCTTTGCAGAAGAAGGTTGTCCTGTTTCACCAGGACAATGCTCCCGCACACAAGTCGCGGCAAGCAACGGCAAAACTGGCCCAACTGAGGTTCGAACTTATTGAACAACCTTCCTATTCTCCAGACCTGGCCTCCTCTGATTATTTCCTCTTCGGACATTTGAAGAATAGTCTCGGTGGAAAGCGTTTTTTCCAGCAATGAAGAGGTTAAGGCTGCTGTCAATGCCTATTTTCAGTCTAAAGACGCGGAATTCTACTCAAGAGGCATAAATGCTCTGAAATATCGGTGGGAAAAGTGTATTGAGCTTCTCGGAGAGTATATCGAATAAGAAAAAATTAAAAACAAGATTTGGAAAATTCTTGGTTTTCATTTTAAGAACTTGTTGAACTACCTGTATATATATATATACAGGGTGTTTCAGGAATATTGAAGCGCGATATGTGGAATTGTAGAGCTTGTTAAAGCAGATGTTTTTTGCAATGAAACATAGTCTCTGAGAAGTCTTGTTTCGGAGTGAGAGTGAAATTACTACAATTTGTGACACTGGTGTGTTTGCTCGACATAGGAGCACACAATGTGCAATGGCGAGGCAATTGGGTCCTTCTATACAGAAACCCGTCACACACTATAAGCACACCGTCGTGTTCGTGACAAAATTCTGCTCCTTCTGAAGAACATATAAGGCAGTCCTGAAGATGCGACATGGTCGCTTAGAAGAGATTTCGCCAAAAATGAAGTACTTTATTAGCTTTCACGCCAAATACCTCAAAATCATTACCCTACGACCACTCAGCTCAATCATTTTGGTACCAAATCTATGTCAATGCGAGCTGTGGTTGCGGAGTGCTGACGATTTTTCGGCGAATATGTCGAGATTAAGTGCATGAACTCGCGAATACGACGATATGCTTAGTTTCTGTATAGGAGCGCTGGTTGTCTCGCAACAGCACATTTTGTGCTCCTATGTCGGGCAAAGACACCAGTGTCACAAATTGTAGTATTTTCACTCTCACTCCGAAACAAGACTTCTCAGAGACTATGTACCATTGGAAAAACATCTGCTTTAACGAGCTCTACAATTTCATATATCGCGCTTTAAATATTCCTGAAACACCCTGTATATATTGGAAAATGCAACTGAGTGGTGAAATGAAGGTATTAGATAGCAATTTGTTTATAATAGTGGCGACATGGTCTAGCGTCTAGTGCGCTACTCATGGTTGTCATCTACTGGGGTGCTGGCCCGTGTGTATTAAAATTAGTTTAAATTACCCTAAGTGGGTACGCGTTTGTGTCCCACAATTGTAGGGAAATGCCGTAAAATTGAATAAATGTACATATAAAAAATGAATAAATAAAATGATTACGCATTTCATGTCTCTTCTATGGTTACGTGAAACTATTTCTGACAATGACTCTAAAACTAATTGACAATTGTTTGTACACTGGGCGCCATATACAACAAGTTTATATAGGGTAGCCTTGGCATAGGCATATCTAGCAGCAATTTTAGTCACATGCACTCCGCAAAAGATTCGACGCCCTAGAAGGCACCACAGATAACTGTTGGGATTTTTTGGCGTCATCGGTTCGTACGGACCCCAGTTTCGCCTTCCACTTGTACTTAAACAAGTGAAATACCTGTTAGAAAGAGGTTTTTCCAGCTAATTTCTGGGAGTTGCATCGAACGACAACAACCTAAAATTCTGGCTAGTGAACGTTTACCTAGAAACAAAAAATATATTTTCTACCTGGAGATTAGGTTTAGATAGGAGATGAAAGAGGAGGAGGAGAATTAGCTGTAATATAAAGCCATTGACTTGAGACGCCAATCTTCGACGCATATGCATTGCTATTTTTGTCCCTCCCTGTTTTTATCCAACCCCCAAGACTGTTCAACACGGAACGACACACTTACGGACAGTAATATTAACCGAGAGACTTAAGTGTCTAGCCAGGGCTTTACATGTGGTTATTTATAATTTGAGTAGACGCTCGTAACTGCGGCGTTGTAAAAATATGCCTATGCGTGTCGCATAAGATAGCCTTAGGCACGAGTGTGGCGTCGTGGTCTCGGGGGTTAGTGCGCTAGTCATGATTGCCATCTACGGGAATGTCGCCGGTTCGATCTCTGTAAATGGTCAAATTTTCTTTGAGTGATGATTATTGTGAACAGATAATTAAACCATACCACTGATAGCCAGCGGCCGTGCTGCCATAATAACAATAGGTGGGGAAACAATAGATACTTTAACATGTCCGGCTCTCGGTGCATTGAAGATATACCTTACGGCGATGCTTCCGGAGGGGACAGGGAATTGTCTAGAATTAAAAACAACCAACATAAGAAAAATCGTTTTTAGCTCTAGACTCGAGACTCGGTCCGACCCTTCGCGGCACAATTCGAAGAGCTCCTATGATTCTGCAGCACAGGACCCACTATGACGGTGATTTTGGTTACTAAGTAAATATTGGTTACTTGAGACATATCAGCAAAGTAAACCAAATGTAGATCGCAAGAGGCGTTCACCGAAGATTAAATCGACAATGAAGGATGAAATTTAAAACCCGTAGATAGACGGCGTCCTTATACCCTTCCCCCTCGCCAACAGATGCTGTTGCTACCGTGGACAATGAGGGAGATCATCCTTGACTTTAAAGGGCTGGTTCCGGCCGCTCTGCGTTCATGAAATCGCGCAAGGTACACGCAGACGTAACCCTACACGACCAGTGCTCCGGAGAGATGCAGTGTGGTTTCCCTTCTGAAAAATGATACTCAGCGCACAAAGGCTTCGGGAAGGAACTCGGGAGAAGTTCGTTCTCGAGCGGAGCTCAACCTTCGTACTCTTTGAGCTAAACGCCTAGTAGAAAGAGCGTATGCTGCGTCAACACGCTCCAACCTCGCCATGAAAACATCGAAAGTTCGAAGAAAAATCTGCGATCCGAGCCCATCTTTACATGTATACGTCTTTATCTGAGTTAGCCATTGTACAGTTGTAAATGTGTTTTAAAGCAATAATAAAAAATGTATTCGAACCGAACCCCAGATAAGACACATTTAGTTCAGAGTAACAGTAATAAAGTACAGACGAATAAACCCTTTCTAATATTACATTATAAAGATTGACTGTTTTTGTACATACTAACTGTGTCTGTATTGAGTAGGCGCTCCACGCAGGTCTTACTCCTCTGCAAAGGTTTGCAAAACTAAAATGTTATCAAATTTTACATCGTTTTCGGAACATAGATGTGCGTCGACAAACGTCGGCAATAATCTTTAGTCGGCCTAGAAGTCGAGATGCATGCAGACGCTTCGTTTGATTCCTGGTCCGTTCTTGTTGTTAACACCTTCGACATACTGACGAAATAAAATGAAACAACAGCAGAAACTGCCAACTACTACATAGCTTAGGGTTGCGTTGAACACTGCGTGTCAATACAAGGTTGGCCGTCGTCTGAAAGGCATAGTTTGTTCGCCAAAAAAAATATGACCGTGTCATAGCTCAAATGCACGCTCCCATGTGGCAACCAGGTTCCGTTCTGTATGCTAAGGTAACCTAACGTCCCTTTCTTGACAACAAGGCAAGTCTGTAACCTTCTGCATGCACGTTGACCTTCGCTTATACTGAATACCTCTTGTTGACTCTATACTAAATAGATCTTGAATCACCAATTCTAGGAAATCTAACCTCAATACGGAAACCTCCACCAATTCTAGGAAACCACAGACGAATGAGTATTTTTTGTCGCACAGTTTTGTCATCACACACAATGTCTCTCGTACAATTAAATATCGATTAAGTCATTCGCTAGATAATAACGATTCAGAGTTAAAAACCCTGTCTCTGTAACATTGCATACCTTTACGATTGAGTCAAAAATCCGTCTGGGTAACTGGAAAATCCAAGGTGCTGACCACGTTTGAAGACAGACTATTTTACAGACTCTCTGGTAAAGCAAATCACCGTCTAATTGGACCACAGCGGTACGGGACATAGAGTTGTTGTTGTCACGTAACCAGCTGACCGGCAAGAACGGCGCACTGCTATCACTAATTAAGACCCGGCGCTATCGCGTTCTATCACTTGTATCACTTAACACATTCGGCATTTGCACATACATACATGTTCGAACCTCGAGGTATAGATTGGTGGTCCATTTAGCACACATTCACACACCTGTTGCCCGAACTCTGTCGCATTGTCTATCTCAGACCGGTGTCACCGCAGCAGCAGCAGCTCTGATGAACACAAACTAACTACTGGATAACTTTAGATAGATTTTAGATTAATAGAACTTTTAGCTTACTAACTGGTACTCTGTCATTTCGTTGCCCGTTAAATTCACCCGCCACCTCGTTGTGTATGATCGGCAGTGTGCGCACACAGTGGGCACAAACTCCATGTGTACATACAATAGCTCAAGCGACAATTGGCTCACCAAGTTGTTGTTTATTGCGCTTCATCACCACCACCACTACCACCATCATCAAATTTAGTGTTGGTTGTAGTTCAACTCCTTCCCACTTTGTTCCTCATTGCGTTCTCTGTAAGCTGCTGTTCTAGCTTCTGCTGCTGCTGGCACTGCTACCGTAAATGCGACTGTAGAGCCAAATTTCGTATACAGATAGTGGGACGATGCTATGCACGCTCGTCACAACTCCGAGTACGCGCGAATGCGCCTCTGTTTGGAGCCACAGGTGGTCCTTGGGCAACTAACTGCTGAAGGCCAGACACCCCGTCCGTCAACGGCAGCCGCCTTCGGAGCCCCATGTGGGGGGGTGAGGTAGCCGACCGGTATATGTGCCGATGGGCGAGGGTTCGGGAGAGGTCCTACTGAGGGAGAGGTGCGTTTGACGAGGCAAGCTCATCTTGAGCACAGCCAGCACATACCGCCGACGGTATGAGCTGACTGGTGGGGTGGCGGCCTGCCCCCCCCCCCCGGCCGGGGTAAGGCGCTTAATATCGGCGCCTCAGTGCCATCTGGCTCCGCTTTATTACCATAATGATACACCTTGTTCCGAAATAATGTCCCGCAAATCGTGCGCCGAGACGATACATAACACGGGGGGAAGGAAAAACGCCAGCTTCCACTCTTCATGTCTCACGTATATGCAGGCAATACCAAGAATGTCGCTTACTTGTCGTGTCGACTCACGATAAAACCCTTGTCTTGTTGTTGTTTTCATAATTTTGTTACTAGAATTACCGCTATTCTATTACTGCTGCTAATACAAATATATGTTTGCATTTATGTCGCCAGAGTGGAAAACCGACAAACCGAGGTGGTATATATAAATATACTTAAAAGGAGAAGTTATTGTTGGATTTTGCCTGGCGAATGGCTAAATGGGCACATGCAAATACAAATCGCCGCCACTTTTTCGACGCTTAACAAGCATCATATCAACAACAAGCATCATTATCGGAATATCGAGGAAATTCCGTTTGTTGGAGGGGAATAAAAACATACGAGTTGCTCGTATAATATATTCTGGGCGATAATGTCAGAGAAAATATAAAAGTGGTACCAGAGGAACAACTTGAGCTCTAGAGATCAAAGTGGGCCCATATGGCCGCGCCAGTCGCTAGCAGATATTTGGGAAACTTTGTTCGAACCTAGGCGATTGTTATACGCGGTATTTGTAAATCTCAAGGCCGCCCTTAACCTGGCGTCAAGAAATATGGCTATGGAAGGAGAAACATTCTAAGAAAATTAAACCATTGAAGGGACTCGTGATTTGAGTGATTTTGAAACCTTTGAGGAGTATTCTCAAGGAGGACACACAGTATGCATCGACAATGGTATAGGATATGCATCGACAATGGTATAGGGGAAGAGTGACGCAGACTACAGAAGGAGCCCCGGGTGGCCCAGGTGACTCAGCCCGCTGCCTTTTTCGATACTATTGGAAGGGCTTCCTGATCAGATGAGGCAGGCGGGCCCAGAAGGCAAGTTCTCTAATGTACGAAGACTAGATTACGATCCACAGCTGGAGTATTTTTAAAGGTTAAACAGGAATTGGACGAACTACCTGAATATATGGGGCTTAGCATTCAGCGACAAAAGACAGCAACAGGCAAAGAAATAGTCAATTTGCAAAGGACCACATTCTTCGAGCAATGAGTAATGTAGTTTGTTTTGTAAATAAATATATTGTTTTGGCGGTCACTGTAACGTTGAATGGCAGCAGTCTCCGAAACCATATAAAGCGCCGTGTGGGAAAAAAAAAGCTATTCGAGTGGCAGCATATAATAACCTGCAACTCTTTTCAATACATATCTCGCAATTTTTTAATGACTTAAGTTACATCACTAGCAGCAATCGGTATAGCACCCATATGAGAACCATTAGAAGAGGCGTACCCACAGTTACTGGATAGAGTGTAATTTTTATTCATGAAACGACTTGGAGTTCCCTTTTTTTTTATCCCCTTCATACCCTGGAGCGGAGACGTTAATGAAACAAGGGTTTATCCACCACAAAGTCCTTTGAGCCTTACATTATTTACTAATAGCACTAGTAAGGCAATTAAAGAAATCTGGTAAACATGGTAGCGGCGAGAGGTACGACAGGATCCAAAAATAAGCAAGACGGTAGAAAATCGAGTGATGTGCAAGAGATACAAGCCGTGCCTAATGTATATAGCTTACCTAACCAATAATAAAAAAAAATTAAAAATGTTAATACACAATAACAACAAAAATATTTTTTAAGTAAGGGTTTAGTATTATCATTATGTACATGTATCGCATTTACTAATATATTAATTATATAACATTTACATATTGCTTATATGATTATTATTGTTGTTGTTCGAGTGTCGGTTAACACTCAACGTCATCTTGGCGTTGCCTCTCTGTAATTCTTATTATAATAATAATATTAATAATAATAATAATCGTCCGCTACGGCTTGACGAAAGTGGCCGCAATCAGTTCGTGCTCCGTTAGTTTTCGAGTCTTTTAAGGTGAAAAGTGAATCATTTGACGTGGAAATTGCTGAGTTTTTTGGTTGTATCATTGCGCACATTTTCATCCTACGTAGGTGAGTTTTGGTGCACAATTCCGTTTTTTGGAAAGCAAAAAGTAAATCGTGGCTGAAAGACAACAACAAAGCCAAGTGTTCCAATTTGCGGCTGGCGGCTCGAGGCCCACTAGCCCGATGAGCGATGGTGAACACATCACCCGATGTGCACGTTCGCCACTAGCAAAGTGCACACGACGTGACGGTGCACGTTCGCCGTCACCACTCGTAGCGTGTTCGCGTGCTGAACGAGACGTTGATCACTGCTGCTCGGCAAAGTGTCACCCGTCTACCAGATTAACTGCACAAGCTCAAGTGAACGCTAAAAGAATCCTCCGAAGAGAGCAAACGTTGGGCGTCCTTATGGCCGACCAAGGCGAGAGAGAGGAAGGTAGTGAGCTATCTGAGAATGAAATGGATGCTAAGGACAACGACCCTGAGTGGAAGACTGTCCCCACAAGAGCACAGCGAGCCATCCTAACCGCTCAACGAAAAGTAGCGGGTAACCTAGGAAGATCCGCTATCAGCGAGCTCCAACGAGCACATGATAAAACTAACCAAAGTGGTTTAGAGGTGTTTTTCGAATGCCAGGATAAACCTGATGCCCTGAAAGGCCTAAGCGTCCTCAAGGCACACGCCGAAGTAAGGAAAACTATCCCCGGTGCTAACGTGCGGATTACTGCCCAAGGCAAACTAGGGATTCGTGCGCCTACAACGGATCAATTAGCATCCGTAAGGACCCTGAATTGCGTTTGCGGATTAAATATACGTCCTCTTTCCGACACGTCGGCTTTCTGGGGACGCATCTCCGGAATAAACCCACAGTTCTCAGACGAAGATCTGCTTGATTGTCTACGCGAACAGGGCGTGAGTGAAGTTCGCAGAGAAAAGTTTGCCGCGGCCGCTACAGGCCCGAGCAAGAACGTCGTTAAGGTGATGAAGCCCTCAAGTAGGGTGCGGCTAAGGTTTGACAAAGAACCAGTGGGTGAAGTGACAATCGCCGACGAATGCTTTAAAGTCACACTTTGCTGCGATTCGCCCTTACAGTGTCTCTCCTGCCATAAGTTTGGTCACAAGGCATCACAATGCACAAAAAGGGAAATCCCTACCTGCAGAAGATGTGCAAGACCCGGCCATCAAATGTGGCAATGCCATGAAAAGGCCCGATGCGCTAATTGTGGTGGTGCTCATGCGGCTAGTGACGGCCGTTGTGGAGTAAAACGAGTTTTCACAGAGGCTGAAAAACAAAAGCTATACGCAAAGGTAGCATCTCGCCTACCCGACCTAGCTGAGGAGTTCCCTCAGATTTCTCTATCGCCAAGTACCAGCACGAACTCTCAATCCACGAGCTTGGAGGTGAAATCGTATGCGGATGCCGCAAGACCTGCCGCTCCACAACCAGTACTAAACAAAAAAGGCGAGGTGGTATGCCACCTTCCTCCACCGCGCCCGCCCAGGGTAGACTCTAATAAGCCAAAACCAAAACAAAGAAGCGCTGAAGAAAGAACAAAAACAGCAGAAAAGAAGCCCGCACAAACAGCTCATCTGATTGATGGTATTATGAAAATTTGGAAGATCTTCAAGAATCTGCTCTCATCATGGCTAAACGAAAATCCATCAATAGCCAAAGTTCTCGAATTTTTGGAGTCGGAACAAGGAAGAGTCTTTTTGATATCCGTTATTGACGGCACCGCTGAGCCCTCTCTACCGCTTGCGACTGAACTGGGCAGCGGAAGTAGTACAACATCTACAAACAAACAATGAGCACACAACCACTTCTCCAAGAAAACCCCCTTCAATCTCAACCACGATCCCAACAACCATACATTTGTGATATCTGCGTGAAATCTATACAATCAATACGAGGCTTGCGCATGCATAAGACTCGCCTCCATAGAACTAACCCCCAACCATTACCGACCGTACCCCCGTTAAATAACTCTGAAAACCAGGTTGGTAACATCGTGACAACATATGACCCAGACCCACAGACCTTAGTAACACTCTTGGCTCGGGCGCGAAAAGACGCTAAACTAATAAGGATTATACCCAGAGGGGTCAGAGAAGTTTGTTGCGCAGCATACACAGAGGCTTTGGCTAATTTTAACTCAAAGCAAGACAACGCGTCTTGGGTCAGGCTTGTAACGTTGCCGACTCTAATGTTGCGCATCCCGGAGCGAAAAGCCAAAGATACCACACTTTGTCAAATAATTAGAAAAAATCTCGTGGATGCGCAGTGGAAACGACTAGAAAATCTTCTTACCGAACAATCACGCAGCACCCCCAAAAACTTAGAAAAACAGTACACTGATCGTGACAGAGCCGCTACAGCAGAGCGCAAATTAGCAGAAGGTGATGTAAGATCTGCCGCACGTAGCCTTCTTTCAACCGACTCATTCGCGCCACTCAACAGCCACACAGAGCAGGAATTGAGAGACAAGCATCCTCGTCCTACGGATTCAGTCAGAGAGCGCTTAAACAATTTTCAAGCACCAGTACCAGCGCAAGCATGCCTCGTACCAGAAAAATGTATTACTGACGCCGCCCGGTCTTTTTCCCTAGCATCAGGCCCAGGATTAGACGGTTTACGTCCTCGGCATCTGCTCGATATGCTCGATAGCACAGTACCGTCATCTAGGAGGCTGGTGAAAGAACTTCGTTCTCTTGCTAGTTCAGCCTTGGGTGGTAATTTGCCACATTTCTGCATTCCCATCTTCTACGGGGCCAATCTGACAGCGCTAAAGAAAAAAGACGGCTCTATTAGACCTATAGCATGCGGCCTTACAATCAGGAGGCTTGTCGCTAAAGTAGCCATTGCCATTACAAGGACAACAATTGTGACAGCAATTTCACCAAGTCAGATAGGCGTTGCAGTGAAAGGCGGTGCAGAAGCGGCAGTCCACGCAGTACGAGCATTTGTTGAAGCAGAAGGTCCAGTGCGGGTCCTAGTTAAATTGGATTTTCGTAAGGCCTTCAACACTATACGACGCGATGTAGTGCTTGATGAGGTAAGACTCAAAGTGCCGCAACTTTTGCCGCTAGCTTGGCAAAGCTACAAGGAACCGACTCTGCTGTCCTGGGATGAAAAAGCACCACTATTATCATCTAGTGGAGTGCAACAAGGCGATCCGCTTGGACCTGCTTTATTCAGCCTCGGGGTATCCAGTTTAGTGGCACGCATGAAGAGCCCTCTTAACGTTTGGTACCTAGATGACGCAACGATTGGAGGCCCACTTGATCTGGTTGTGGGTGATATTATCAACGTACTGAATTTTGCAGAAGAGGGAGGCCTTAGCCTCAATGCCTCTAAGTGTGAAGTCATTACATTGGGAGGTAATGCCCAAGAACAGGATGAAATTTTTAGGGCGATTTTGAATGTCTTGCCAGAATCTAGGCGCGTTGACTTAGAAGAGCTGGAGCTTCTGGGAGCCCCAATAAGCTTACGATCGATTTCAAAGACCCTTAAAGAAAAGTGCACTGGACTGAAGCAAATTCGCTCTCGCTTAACGGCGATGCATTCGCAAGCAGCTCTGTGCATCTGGAGATACAGCTTGGGCTCGCCGAAGCTTAACTATACTCTGCGCACTTCACCAGCTATTAAATGCCACGAAGATCTTCAAGCTTACGACGATACCGCAAGAAGCATTTTAGGTGAAGTATTAAACGTCGACCTGCATGATGACACTTGGAAAAGAGCAACCCTTCCAATTGCCGAAGGAGGACTTGGTATTAGATCAGCGGCGGAGCTGGCTCCCATGTGCTATGCCGCGTCTCTATTGGAATTTGGTAAACTCGCAAAAACGTTGGTCGAACCAGACATCCGCCAAGGAATCACAAGAGCCAAAGACGCTGCAGAGCTAATAGCTAGACAAACAATTGGACCAGGCCCCTGGCAAGAACGTCCAACGCAGCATACATTGGACTCCTACAGATGCAGCGCTGCAGCTAGAGAGCTGTTAGACAACCTCCAATCTCCAGTGGAAAAAGCTGTCTTTCTGGCAGCACGGGACACATTTAGTGGAGGCTTTCTAAAGTGTCTCCCTTCCCCGCAGCTGGGTACCATGCTGGACAACACCTCATTCCGCATGGTAACAGCTCTTCGAATAGGTGCCCCGGTTTGCAACCCCTACAGTTGCCGCGCATGTGGTACCACAGTAACTGAGGATGGACTTCACCCTCTTAGCTGCATCAAAAGCCATGGTAGAGTTTCTAGACACGCTGAAATCAATGCAATTATAAGAAGAGCCTTACGCAAAGCTGGTATACCAAGCACGCTCGAGCCCAGATTAGGACTTCATGACGACAAAAGACCAGACGGTGTAACAATCCCGCTATGGGCTAACGGCAGATGCTTGGTATGGGATGCTACAGTTTCCTGTACAGTGGCTCCCTCGTATATACGCCACAGTTCACTAGAAGCGGGATGAGTTGCCGAGCGCGCAGATAATGGGAAAAAACGCAAGTACCAAGAACTGGAGACAAGTTATATCGTAGTGCCAATATCGATGGAAACAATGGGCCCGGTAAGCAAGGGAACCAAGAGATTCATCAGTGAGCTGGGCCAACGGATTACAGATCTCACAGGGAATCGGCGCGAAGGCGAGTTTCTACGGCAACTGCTGTCGCTTGCTGTGTGCCGAGGAAACGCCGGCTGTATTGTCGGTTCCATGGAATAATATTTAGGAGTTAGAAGAAGACAAGGAGTACACGTTCACACCTCACAATTGTAACATTTAAACAATATTAATAAATAATAATAATAATAATAATAAAAATAATAATAATAATAATAATAATAATAATAATAATAATAATAATAATAATAATAATAATAATAATAATAATAATAATAATAATATTTAGCTATGAGCGGGCACATAAGCCGGCGCCCGATTGCCTTCGTTCTGACGTTCGTTGTGCGCCTGTTCCTGCCGCCTCAATAATCTCGCCCCGCAGTCTGCACTTCCTTCAGTCAGCCCTTCCTGCTTCTCCTCTTCCTCAGTATGCATCCGGTGGTGGCGGTGGAATTGACGCCCTTCCACCGGATACCAGCCACGACCGGCAGGTGGGTCTACCGGCAGGTGGGTATGCGGTACAAAATACGTGTGTGTCTGAGTATGAGCGTTAGTGTGACCTATGTCTTGCTCTCAATAGACACCCACACTCCTCTCTACTTGGTAGGATCGTGCGCTCGGCCTAAAGCTACTAGGCTCAGCCAGGTCGAACAATTAATGCGTGCCACTCATAGTGCCACGGGCTCGATCCCTCCTCGAGATCCTATCGAGCGTTTATTTATTGGATTATCTCACCACAGACGCGGCAATATTAAGCAGGCTCATATTTTCGGTAGGGCCGGCACGACAGCCAGGCTGGGCGCGAGTAAACGGCCTCCGCCGCCGCTCTTAGCCCTTCTAATCAAATCAGTACAATCTGTTATGATTTAATAACAGAAACCACTTCTGATCGCATTGTTATCTAACACTGCTCTACTGTCCCCACTTCGCATAGATGTCCCTAATTCTCTTCGGGTCGAGCAGGGCCCGGCAACAAAACATTGTTGCCTGGTCCTGCTCGGCTGCTCGCTCGGCAACAGTAAGTAAGACCTTGACTGTGAATAATACCGTGCCCAGAGCAACAGAATCTCAATGAACGACTGACGACGTGGAATATGACGCCGTTGATGGTACTAATAATGCTTCCGCTTCTATGCGAGAAGGAAGTCTATCCAGAGGTAATTTCCAAGTGAAGAGATCGAGGGAAAGCGGTTTCACCACTTAAACGGATGTTCGACACATGTAATAAATATTACCGCTCTTCCGTTTCCCGCATAGGCGTAAAGTGCATGCAATATGCCTGTTTCCGCAGCCGCCTTGACGTCATTGACTGATCATCTATGGATATAGCGGAGCCACCAAGGCTCTGTCGAAACCTATCGTACACCTAGGGCTATCTTTTTTTAATTTATATATATGTATATATATTTTTTTTTATTGGTGCGCTTTTCGATTTGAATTCTCGTCGTACCAGGAACTCGCCGTACTTCGCCAGAAATGCGAAGCCATTACAAAATAAGTTTACTTGCACGCTCTACAAACTGTCGTCAAAACCGTGGTTGCATAAATTATCTAAGGGACTGCCATACATCCTATAGGTTAGTTAAGGAGTGGTTATCTGGGCATATGAGCATGCTTTGCGGCAAGGACGTATGGCCATCAAATAGGCCCGATTCAAGTCCGTTATACTACAATTTTTAGCGTGAAAGTCTATTAAGTCTCGGCATGATAATGTCGATTCGCTCGCTGCCGCTATTAAGAAAGCGTTTAACGATTTAGATAGGCATCGATAGACATATTGATACAGGATTGTATGCGCTTTCTACCCCGAATTAAAAGGCGATCAGTGTGAGCAAGGATGATATTGAATAAAAATATTTATCAGGAGTTCCCCTGTTGACTTACCCTAAAAAGTTTAATCGAAATATCTGTTTTCTTTTGAGTACGGACTCAAACAGGGCTCGCAACAGTTTAGACGGAACATCTGCTGTATATATAGTATGCTTACTTCCTTTTTATTTTTTTATTTTTTGTTAGTAGTAATAGTAGTATTATACTATTAGCCGGACAATCAATGCGATCATCACATCAGACACGATTCGCCAGGAGCAACAGCGCAACAAACGAGGCCTCTCCGTGAAAGTTGCTTTCAGTAGAGTTTCTAAATATATATATATATATATATATATATATATATATATATATATATATATATATATATATATATATATATCATACGGAAGTTTTGAACGCAGCGCTCGTAAATCCCTCTTCGCCTCTCTTGGGCTCGTTGTCTTTCGCTATTTAACGTTACCCCATATAGAGTTCCTTTACGCGCGATCAGTGTGCAGTATAAATTGCTTACTGATACCTTCGAGTAGACATTTTAAATCCGGACGCATAAAATACCAGCCCATGCGCGCAGAAGATCGCAGTCAAAAATAAACGAACTCGGCGGTAGAGAACCCTCGGTACGCGAGACCCTTTCCGAATCCGGCTTTTCAAAAACGATCGTCACTATCAAATGCACGCGTTCTTTAGCATTGTAAATACACGCGGCTTCTCGTCTTTAGTAGAATCTTACGTAGCGAGTGTGTATTGACTACACTGTAAGCTACACTTCGCCGAGGTCTGGTGGTCTTCGACAGGTGTTTAAACGTGTCGTCTTTGCAGCGCCCGACGGGCACCTCATTCTGCAGAATCGTATGGCTGAGGAAGTTCAATTTTTTCAAACCCTTAATGTTAAGGCAAACGACCGCTGTTCATCTCAGCTCAAGATGTACGATGGCCAGAGCACGCCAGCCAAATTATGGCGATATTTCACTAATGAGCCTAGCTGGAAGGCAACTAACTATTCACGTCCAGCACGGCCTCTAGCGGGGCCGCCAAGTCAGCCGGTAAAGATACTGTACGCAGAAGTCGTTAAGGCTCCTGTTGCGGTATTTGCCGGTAACATGATGATGATGTGAACGAAAATACATGAAAATGTTTATTGATTGATTCAAGCGTGAGAGCCGCCTCAATCGGTACGAAGTGCGCAATCATTGTCGTCTACTGTCAGTATAGTCCTAGTATTTCACACTGAGCTTTGAGATGTTTGTTCAAAAGAAGATACAAATTAGAGAACGACTGGTAGAGCAGCGTCTTCGTAGACGTGGAGCGTGGTTAAAGACAAATAGTATCACACACGTCAAAGCTTCATCTAGCATAAGAACTTATAATTAAAACGCACTATATATATATGTATATATATACCGCTGACGTTAAGGGGAGAACGTACGTAAAACACGCGGCACCCCTGATATTTCATCCAAGAAAATAAAACTTAACCAGCACAGGGTATCTGTGTGCAGTAATAGTATATACATTGGAAGCGATTTCTGCAACGGACAACACACTAATAGAGTGTGTTGTCAAAAGTAGCTGTGTAAATCGGCCTAATCAAATAAAACAAAAATGGTAGAGAAACTTCGTGCACAGCTAAAATGTACTTATGTGTATAATTACTCGTAAATGTCCTTAAAAATGAAAATTATATATATATATATATATATATATATATATATATATATATATATATATATATAATTTTATTTATTATAAAATTATATAATGTAATCCATTGTTCCAAATGGTTACGTTGTTGCCGACTGGAAACAGAGATTCTCGTAGTCACGTATATACGAGTTGACTTTATACTACGATAGGTATTTGAGTCACAACAAGTATTTGTAGAATATTAATGATTAGTAGTCCAAATACGGATACGGTGGCATACTGCGTTTGAACGAATTTTTTCTCGTTAGATTAATCTCGTTCGGCCCTCCCGAGTCTAGACGTGTCGCGCATAGGAGATCGCCTACGCCGAAATAGATTCACGAGAGGAAGTGGAGAGACTTGAAAGCGGAAAGGTAATGCCACTTCGTAAACAGCGCAAACCATACACGCCCGTATTTTTGCAAAACATCTCCAGTAGAAGTACGTATTAGCATATATCATCTTCGAACCTTGTCGAAGATGATATGTGCTATATATATATATATATATATATATATATATATATATATATATATCCTCGTATATATGCTGTGTATCGTCGAAATCTGGTTTGCACTTCCTCCTGTCGGGAAGTGTTAATCATATTGCCAGGTAATCAGTCTGTGGGCGTTGTAAAGCTGCTCAGAGGGATTCTCCTATGCTAAACCTATGATGTCGACGTTTCATCTATTGAGATTTGAAATCTGCATTTATGCATAGGAACCTACTTGCAGTCCCTACGATGTTTTAGTGACCTCTGAGATAGTATCAACACCAACGTCGTCTTCAGCAAGGTCGGCAAGCACCAATAATATTAATAATACAAATACTGTTTTGCACACAGACTATACATACACAGATTTTGTTCTGTCTTTAAAATAAAATTCACTTTTTCTTACGACATCATTAGCGTCTATCATTATCCTGATATCAGGTGAAAGTATACAAACTACAGAATTTATGTACAATATACACATGAACGGGCCTAGGATGGTGCCTTATAGACATCCTGATGAAATCGGAGAATATGTCATGTGCGCGTACACTAAAGATTCTGTGGTGAAGTTAAACCGCTTTGCCTATGATACTTTCAAGTAATTTGCAAAGTTGCTTTCTTGTTCACTGGACACGCTATTACAGTGCGGAGAATAGCAGGAGCCTCACCGTCTTCCAGAGATCTTCAAGAGATGGGGCTAAGCGAAAGTAAATGCAGACTGACATATCCAACTTCTTAACTGCGTAAGGTGGGATGCCATCTTGCGTGTCACTTGTTTTGGACTTAACCTTTATGAGGTGCTTTAGAACATTTCCGGGCGATATATCCACGCATTTATAGTTTGCAGATTAGGAATCATTGTGTGGATTTTAATATCTGGAGGATAGGATTTGCTTTGGATTATTGTTGTCGATTGGAATATTAAAGCGACTCTTCTTGCTTGGTACGAGAAATTGCATTGCCAGGTGAATGTACCCGACAAGCATTTCATACATGTCAAACACATGTATGTGTTCGCATATATGTCGAACACATGTGTGTCGATGTGGAGTGTACGAGGAACTTCGCCCAGTCCCAGGTTCAAAACTGATCCTCATAGCTTTATAGTCGCCATTAGTATAGTCGAGTGTGGTCCGTATGCTGGGTTTGTCGTCTGTAAAATTAATTTAAGGTCGATTCAGACCGGACTGGGTCGCATTGTGACGTACGCAGTCGAATCATATATATATATATAGACGGCTCAAGTCGTCTAAAGGACTGATAATATGTGTAAATTTCAACTAAGAAATAAGGTCTGCATAGTTTACAGGAGATTGCAAGAAAATAAAATTATGTGATGAGCGAGTGTTATACTTTAACGACCTGTTAACGACCTTATCATGACAGTGTCTATTTTACAATGATACGTATATCGGTTTCAATTTTTTCCCTGAAATTTAAAAGTAGATAAAAAAAACAAAGAAGGACAGCTCTCTCTTGCAATTGTTTGCTGGAAGAAAGTGCCCTTAAGCCTATACGCTTTCATGTTTTTACAGTATGTGTTTTTATTGAAATATATCTTAGAACCATTTTCAAGAAAATTGCTTGCACTCTACTTTGATGAAAAATTAAGGTCCTTCTGTGCTCTCCGCCCGCATATAGTCGCCCAGCCCTTATCGGATCAGCTACGTCGAATGTCGGCCTTGTTCCCTTATATTTTCTGTTCTTAACTTTAGTCGCCTGGTCCCGGCGCGTCTTGCGGACGCTGTCGGTGCGCCGTCTCCAGCTCGTTGTTTCTTCTCTCAAGACGCTCTCCACTAGGTTCACTCTTTGGTCCCATTTGCGCTCCTCATGGGCCATGGCGGCGATTAGATCTGCCACCGCCGTCTCCGAAGACGCTAAGACAGCCGCCAACGGTAATCCCATACGTGCGTCTTCTAGTGCTGGACAGAGGAAATTGGTGCGAGACATAATTTACATTGCCGGGCCTGCACATGAGGGAGCTTCGTCTATTTATGGTACCTCCAAATATTTTTTTTTCTTCTTCTTTTCCGTATCCGGGACTATTGTCCGTGTACGGCTTTTTCATGGCATGGCTAATTTGAATCCACCCCGGCATTTACCTTGTCTAAATTAAAAACCATGCAAACCAATTTAAGAGTGACCGGTCTGGGTCTCGAACCCAGTCCTCCCGAATGCAAGGCAAAGGCTTTGCCACTAAGCCATCTTGCTCGGTATATGTTCGACTCCATTCCTGTTCTCGCTACTCCTCGGGCGTTTCCTTCCGGGCTGCCGCTTTCTTATGCGGTTCTTGTCTCTCCGCCGAATTCGCTCGTCAATCAGCCCAGACCACGGAATGAGCCTAACTATCGCAATGACTACTGTGCTACGCGCTTTAGTCATTGCGATAGTTAGGCTCATTCCGTGGTCTGGGCTGATTGACGAGCGAATTCGGCGGAGAGACAAGAACAGACCACGGAATGAGCCTAACTATCGCAATGACTAAAGCGCGTACCACAGTAGTCATTGCGATAGTTAGGCTCATTCCGTGGTCTGGGCTGATTGACGAGCGAATTCGGCGAAGAGACAAGAACCGCATAAGAAAGCGGCAGCCCGGAAGGAAACGCCCGAGGAGTAGCGAGAACAGGAATGGAGTCGATCAGCCCAGACCACGGAATGAGCCTAACTATCGCAATGACTACTGTGGTTCGCGCTTTTTCTTGAACTTCATCGTGCTCGGCTTCCGCGTAGGAGCGGCGTATAGCACAGTAGACTCTGCCACGGAGGCGAGAAGTCTTCTCTTGCTCTTCATCCCTTCCAGTGTCCCCGGCAGGATCTTGGCCGAGCTGTTGGCAATCTTTTCTGCCTTGGCGGTCCTCTTCTTGATGTGCTCATTGCTGCCTTGTCGATCTGGCCAAGCCCAGATATTGGGCGGACGGTTTTATTTCAGCGGCCCCTCCATCCAGTGCCAATAAGATCTCACCGTGTTTTCTCCGTTCTGTAAGAAACACACCGCCTCACGTTTCTGATACGCCACTCGTGGCTTGTGCTCCACTATCCAGTCGTTCACTATTTCAATGGCAAGCTGGGCCTGACCCTGGAACACGTCTGCATTGCGCATCGTGACCCGAACAGCTAAGTCGCCGGCGTACGCAATTGTTTGAACGCCCTTCATGTTGCAGAACCCCAACACATCGTCGTACGCGATGCTCCACAGCAGGGACCCCAGAACGGGTCCCTCCCTCCTACAAAATTACGTGTACATGCGCATACACACACATACACATGCGCTAAAGGCTAAAATGTAAACAGTTTAGCTAACACGATGCATGTTCAACTGCTGCTCTATCTTTACCGTCGGTCGAGACACTGCATTTCTCATTCGGCTGTGAATCGTTCTTCATGTCGCCTGACTACCTCCCGCCTCGTCTACAGTGCTATCGCAAGTACAACTGTTGGTAGTCATGCCGCTCTAATAGGACCTTATGAACATCGTGCTTGAACGAAATAGGTTTCCAACTTGTTTTCTGTCAAACACATTTAGTTGACTTATTTCATTTACCGTTTTCTGTACAAAACAACCTCATTGTGTAAATGAAGACAGTTTCTATTCTATTATATGTATTGTATTACATATACCATGTGCTCCATGTGTCAACATGTCTGCTTAAGCTGCCTGTTCGAAGCACGCATGAAATAAAAACGGTGACATGTGTAGTTAGGTACACATAATAATAATAATAATAATAATAATAATAATAATAATAATAATAATAATAATAATAATAATAAGACACTCTAGCAATAAAACCTGCATTCGGAAATTTAAGCAGCAGGATCTGAATTCGGGAGGTTGTGAGTTTGAATCCAAGATTAAGTGTACATAGCTTAATTTCCATGATTGTCAAATTAACCAGGTAGAGGTAGAATAAACTAATGTTTATAATGGCTGAAAATAAAAAGAACGACACACAACACCTCTTTGAGAAAACGGCCCAAGGCTATCCCCGCCATGATTACATTATGTAAGCATATCAACGTGTGTATCGATTGTGTCAGAAATAAGTCGGTGGTCGTACATACGCGATCTACCTGATCGTGCCATCTTGTCATCGAACTCCTTCACTCCTTGCCACGCTTTGCCCCAAATCATATATAATTCCCCGCGGGTGAAAAACGTAAACATTTTATGCAATAGGTCGGTCGAAAAATCTTTGAACTACTTTCACACAGGTCCCAAGGGATGGCCGACGAAAAAATGAGGTTAGGTTTAGTGGGTAGAGGCATACGGGTCGTGTTCCACACACTTAGCGGGGGCTTAAACGCTACGGGTTTTTTGGTATAGCTCGATTGCACAGATGGATAAATATCTGACCCAACCACGCCAAAAATACGTGCGACGAGCTTCCACCTCGTCTATCTACGTATGTATCTGTCTGTATAAAAGTTTGTGAAACTTGATAAAGCTTTGCAACGCTTGCATAGAATCTTTTGTTCATAAAATTGCTCGGAATTGCTTTGGGAAGCCACTTGAAGTCTCACTAATGCTGTTACATACGCTTGCCGATTCTTCAAGGATGCCTACTTTCTGGAGAAAGATCGCATGGTCTCTAATTTTATACGCATATCGTTCACATTGACAGATGGTGAGAAGAATTGATTTTGATTTGTTCAGGTTTGTTGAGGTTCAAAACCACATCTTTCTAAAAACCACAGCGCCTTACATTGTATTATTTCCTTATATTCGTTGTAATTGGCAGTGTACATTTGGCTGTTGCTGATGTCGTTGATAGCACAGCAACAATTTTTGTTTATTAGACCCAGTACTTTTATCGCTATCTTGTCTGTTGCTTTACAATTCGCTGAGAATAGCATGCTTGCACTTTAACACCCAGAGCAATGGCTGCAGAGATAATCGTGCACGTCTAGAAAAGGAAAAGCTACAGCAGAAGAAAACAGCCACAACTGGAGACTAGAGAAAAATAGATCTTCACCCGCCGCTGTACTTCGCTACTGAGGCAAGGTGAGGTAAGTGGTCTATGATCTATTAAAGATTGACCCACACTCCTGCCAACGCTGCAAATAGTCCATCGCGTCGGCTCGTAGACTTAACTGCTTACGGCCACGATGATGATGATAATGATGACAATGATGCTCTCGAATGTGACCATCTAGGGTCGCATCGCATCGAAAGGGCTAATAAGAGTAATAAACCCACATTAGGAAAGTCATCCAAATTTGATATGCGGCCGTGCTACAACATGCAGCAATGCCCACATGCGAGCACACCAGACAGTTTTCGTCGAAAAGATGTAAAGATACCGCGGAGTGAATTGTTGGGGTAGATACAACTTTATGTGCTGGTGTCGACCAGGAGACGCAGAAGCTAATGAAAAAAAAAACAAATAACTAATAAAGACATGCATCGTAGTGCGTATGAAGTGCGAGGCCAAAAAAGCAAGATAAGTCAGAGCTAGAATTAAAAACATTTTTTAAGGAGGTTGTTTTTAATTCTAGACTATCCTCCGTCCCCTACGGGCTTGGCACTTAACCTAAGGTATATCTTCAATGCACCGAGGGCCGGACATGTTAAGATATCTAGGGTTTCCCTAACAGTCCTTGTGGCAGCATGGCCGCTGACTCTCAGCGGTATGGTTTATCATCTATTCTCAATGAGCATCGCTCAAAGAAAGTTCGACCAACAACAACAGGGATCGAACCGGCAACACCCCGGTAGATGACAACCATGACTAGCGCCCCACTAGTCCCCTAGACCACGCCGCCACGGGCAAGATAAGTCAGAGCTGGCGCAGTCTTACCACTACGCTGCCTGCTATACAAGCAGAACCTTTTTTTTTGTCTCGTTGGCGGCCGCAACGGCACGACATGCCACCGCAAAATTGGAAAATAAAGGCAAGTATTAGAGAAGTAGACGAGAAGAAGTTCTAAATAAGTAACAGTAGTATCAGTAGAAACAAAACACTAGGGCCCCAATGAGAAGAACTCATAAATAAAAAAATGGTGAAGGAGTGAGCAGCTGGAGTAAGCAAATGCTCGATGGATTGCCTAACAAAAATTGATCTGAGGTGCATACACTCTACGTTTTACTATCAATAAGTCGTCATTTTTCACCGCTGAAGCAACGAATAATTGTTGAAGCATAAGCTTTTGACTCGATTCGAAGCTAAATCGACTAGACAACCTATTCGGATTTTGTGTGTACTATCAGAATTAGCACAATGTAAATCACAATGATATGTTATCAACATTGGTTAGGGCGTAGTGGCGCGACGCTACCTATGAAGAAATGACGCCTCCACGTTTATCGGTTGGACAAATGTGGATTCACTCCAGCAAGACAAACCAGACTTTTGCACTTCTAAACCGAGTGTACCAAAATGTCTATATTGTGTATATAGTGCTTATTAGTTAGCATCTCAGCAGTGTCTGCCCAAAAGGCTCCCGATAAATACTCTATAATGTTCTAGGAGAGGAACACATACACTCATACAAATATGGCTTTTATTTGCTATAAAGAGTGTATAATGTTGATGAAATTAAATTAAAGGCTTATATCACCTATTATGTTTTCCATTATCTGTGTGGTAGTTGGTTCCGAACAGAGGTTAATTCTTACATGTCTGTAGTGTTTAGCAAAATATAATATGCTTACTTCTATGGCTCGATGCAATGGTATCAGCGAGCCACCTAGAATAATTACTGAACCGTCATATATATATATATATCTTCGAGCTGATAAACTCGGGACGCGCTTCTCAGTTGACTCCATGGCGGTTGCGTGTATGGAACTCATGAACAACATAATATGTTGTTTTATTTGCTAAATTAGTAACATGTCGCCTTGAAATAACTCGGTATGTCGCATCGAGATCGAACCTGCGACTTTTATTGCCACAGTCACCGGTCATCTCCTCCACTCCGTCTCATCGACAAATTACTAGCGTAGCTATGTTGAAATAGAACCATGATCTTGCTTCTCCACAATTTCTCAAAGTCCTTTCGTGTAATCTATTTCCAACGACTGAAGAAGATGCACCGGCTCCCATCATATGCTAGGTTATCTATTATATGTATTGTATTACATATAACATGTGAGAAAGATGGCGCACTGCTCTTCAATTTAGGAACCGTCATCAAGACCATTCTTTTGATTGTATTTTTTTATTTTATGTACATAGAAACGTATTCTGGATCGGAACGCAGGCAACGACCATCTCCCCTGCCTGCTCCGTCCTACTGTATTCCCTAGAGCAAAATCAACCCATATCGTCGGTGGCGGCGTGGTCTAGGTAGTTCACGCGCAATACCTCCCTGGTTTTTGGTGAGTTTGATTGCAGGTTCGATCCCGAGTGTGGGGATCTACGCATTTCTAGTGTTTGAACATGCCACGAGTGTATATGTAACGCATTAGAAAAAAAAGATGACTCACTTCGGTGGCGCACTCGTGTTTTGTACTTGGTAATTTCACGCTATCACAAGGATTTGTTGTTAAATTTGTAACATATACAGAATTAAAGACTCAACATTTTCATGGCCGAACAAGTTCCAAATAAGACCAAAAAAAGGTGGGACCCATTGAACCTTGAAACAAATAGCTTGGACAGTCTTATGTAGGCAATATTCGAGAAAGAAACATCTCTTCTCGGACCGTCTGAAATACTTGCCTAAGATGCAGTTTTGGGGGCCATACACACATACACAGGAGAGTGGTTAGTTGTAAAGGATTTAGTTAACCCTGATTTTACCCTGAAAATGAACGCAGTAGCCCCGTTACTATTGAAACTGACGAAGCAACACAATGCACGACTTTATTTTTGCCGCATTAATTGGCATGTTACGCCTCCTAAGAAATGCCGGGCTACGAAGGAACCCCTTTTAGACGCCATGAATGATCTATCTAATAAAGAAGAACAACTGGCTTACGCAAGAATACATGTTTTTCATAGAAAATTGATCAATCATGTAAAAATGAAAGATCCTCTGCAACATTCGCTGGTGCAGTCAGTTTGATCGTCTAAAAATGGATCCTGTCGGGACGTCGTAAGGATTTGTTTTTCTGGGATGTATATGACATTTCTTCCGATTTATTTAATCATTCAAGCTAAGAGGCATCAGTCGCGAGATTGAAAACCTTTTATCCAGTCCGGTGATATATTTAGCTGTAGGAATTTTCAGAGCCTTGGTAGGGCTGTATATTGCAACGCCTGGCAGTGTGAGGCCCTTAAAATGTGTATAGGCTAGCACTAATCTTGTTTATGCATTAGCATTCCCCAAATATTTATGTATTGTAGTTGTTTTTTGCATGTGGGGCTCATTAAGGCCATTCACACCAATGACTTGGACGTCGCTAGATTTTCCAACTCTGCTCACAGTTGGAAATGTTTGCAAAGCAGTGCAGCGAACCGTGAGACAGTAAACTTTATTCGCAGTAAAATGAAGCTCAAGCCAATTTGTTAATTGCACTCATTATCAGGCTCAAACTCATGCACGCGAATGGACCACGCCACCAGGCTCGACGTATAATAATAATAATAATAAATTGTTACAACACAAAGCACAAAATAAATCCAATGCCACTTTACTGACGCTGTTCAACAAAAATGTACGCTCTCCTCCTAAATGCACTAGTGCACAACTATCCCTATTACAAGGATGTTTTCATGAACTAAAGAAAGCGCTCATGATGCTACGTATTATCGATGAACCACAACTCCCTTTTCAAGAGAAATTCCTTTACAGCATTGCTCGTGGCTCGTACAAGCTTTAGGTTCGTTCCCACATTTAAAGTTAAGGGACCCTTGTTTCACTCGCGACCCTTCACGTTGTAGAATCATGCACGTTAGACATATTGCAGCACTCAATTGAATCTATTTGTATTGTTGCACGAGACAAATATTTTCCTCACAAGCTTCTTATATGGTTGTGTTTAGCCCAGGTTCCTTACGCCATACATGAAAAATTCGAATATTGTACCTTAGGCAACAAGATGTTACGCTAGTGCATGTTAAGGGACAGCCGCTTACTCCCACACGAATGAACTTATTTGTTAAAAGTGATGCTACCCAGTAGACAGGATTTCCGTTTACGAAGCAGTTAATTAGTGTCTCCAAAAACTTATTCCGCATAGTGGATTTTGGGGGTAACCTTATAATCAACCAAAGTAGCTGCAATCAAATCATTGTCGTTTGTTTAGTAGGAGATTTATCTTGCGTGTGGCGGTAAAAAGCCTGGAAAATAGTTTCTCGAGGGGGGTCACTATTGTCATCTCAATTGTGCACAGGATAAGCTTCTGCCTTCGAAGCAGTGCGTCCTCCTCGTTAACTGGACGACTAGATATTATTTACAATCTAATAACAATAGTAGCCAGGCCGCATGTCTTATACGCCATGACAAGGGTACCGACGGAAATATAGCTACGCTTGCGTGCCAGCGTTCGTAAATGACGTTTCGCAAAATTCAACATAATTTCTTGTTAATAATGGGAGGATAGCAATCCACCACCTCTTTGATTGACACATCTGTATTCCTCGTTCTTGTTTTTCCCTTTTCGCTTTATCGTGGCTTATTGTAAGTAGTCCACTTAGGCAGTCTTGCAACTAGGCAAGATTGAAAGACCATGACAACCGATTTAAAAGTGGCCGGTTCAGGACTTTAGCCCACCTCCCGAATGACAGGCAATGGCTTTGCCACTTAGCCATCTTGCTTGATACTATAATACTTACATTCACCGCATGTAGATTGGCTTGAGGTAGACTCGCCGGGAGCTGACGTTGCCTTCAGCGAGTTCGCCGTAAAACGGGTAAACTCAAACGCGCTTCATGACAATACACCGTGACCCAGAGCTCAATAGTACTCCCTAGTGTAGACGAGTATCACGCTTTTACAAACAAATTATTACTGATAAAAGGATTTCGGGCTATTTTGTATTAGACCGAATAACTTGCGAAGTTCTTGCTCCTGTGAGGGCGTTTAATATTCCCACTCTACTCTATTCTACTAGTAGTCAAGCAGAGAGCACAAACGCATTCACTTGGTCGCAGAGTCTTCTAGAACCATAACAGCCATGCTCGCAGGAATCGGCGATTCTTGCCATATGCCTTCCTCATACTACAGGGAAACCCTAGATACCTCAACATGTGCGCGTATGCTGCTGCTCTAAGCGCCCCTACTAGATATATAGCTGACATGAACATTTAGATGTAGATGTCAAGCGAGTAATAATAAATCCATCTATCCATGCCATATACTTAAGTACATCAAACTGGCACATGCGATTACGCACAAACTCCTTGCAAAGTGTTTCGAGTCACAAAGTTCTTGCACAGTGCTTCGAGTCACAAAGTTCTTGCAAAGTGCTTCGAGTCACAAAACCTCCGCCCACGGCTAGCTGCACTAAATCGAACAGAGATTGGCGCCAAGCTCTCCGCGTCTGGCCGAGAGATGGTGCCGTTAACTTACGACAGTCGAACTGACAATTGTGTAATTTTGAACAATATGAACGTCTTTCTGTCGTCTACCCTCTATGCCTCTGACCCTGTTCGTATATCGGGTTCGTACGGCCTACGGAACTTGCCCACGATTGCATAGAACTTTCCATTTGCGGGTCCCGCATTTCGTCATCTATAGAGTCCCACACTACCCAGACCAAAGGGTGGCGGTTACGCATATTTGTTTCTGGCCCCTGAAAAAAAAAACAGATAGGCGCGTGGACCCAGGCGGTATGAACATGAGTCAACCGCTCGAGCGAGGCCTAGAGGTGTGTGGCTGTGTGAGATCAGGAACTTGGCTCGAAACGTTTGCGTTACCTACCAGCACCTACATCTAGCCAACCCAGCGTCTAATGTCCCAATAACACCGAGTATAATAACAACAATTTATCCGAGTGTATGTTCCCGTTGCTGCTGTTGTTGTTGTTGTTGTTGTTATTATTGTTGTTGATGCTGCAGCAGCTACTGTCCCAGAGCTCGTCATTAAAACTTAGCATAGAAAGACCAGCGGGCTATGACTCGCGACAAGAACGGGCATGTCTTTGCCGATTCCCTTCCCCCCCGCCACCCTCCTCTGGACGACAATGGCGGCATGACCCTAAACGGCGGCCGCACGCCCTCGACGCCGAGACATTTCGAAGGAGCGCCGTGTTCACACGCTCGACCTCGAATGAGTTACTGCTGCTGCTGCTCCGTGATGATGTGATTGATGCGAGGCGAAGAAAACAAATAGATAGGATGATGGGTGGGTGGTGATGGTAGCCTTTTGCAGTGGCTACTTTGAGTCTGCTACAATTGGCAGTGGTGTTGTTGAACAAGCTGACGACGACGACGATGACGCTGGCAACAACAACAAAAACAACAACAACAACAACTGCAGCAGCAGCGTGGCATTAACGCCCGCGACCCGCAGTCCGACTGCACATGCCGACTCGTCAGAAGGTCTAACTTCGTCATCACCTCTTCGTTGCGTTCGACACTTGACAAGTAAGAAAGAGCAACTTTTGATATTTATCATCTACTCGTTTGTGCATAAATACTAATGATCTATATGTTTCTCTAATATCCGTTATCAGATATGCGTGGAGCAGAACACTGCTCCTATTGCTCCTACCAGTGCTACATTTGGAAAAAGAGGTCATTTTTCATTGAGATGTTTTTCTGTTTCTTTTTGTTTGGGCTCGCTCCCTCGAGCCTAGAATCATTACTGTCGAAAGGGTTAGTTCGTCGTAGTCACCTGCGACCTTGTTGGTGGTCGTTTTAATGTGGCGGGTCAAACTGTGCAGTGTACTGCTCTGCTTCGTAACTGTACTGGTTGCAGTTGGTCGGCACTGTTGGTTGCGGTATGCACTCGCACGATGTTCATCATGTTATTTATGATGTCGATGATACTACGTCGCGGTGAGGTAGGTGATGGGCATCCGTGTCGCAAGCTGTCAACACGTTCACAGACGATTAAAAAACAATCCTTTCGGGGCTGACTCTCAGCCAAGGTTTAACGTCCATGGGACTGCTTTTCGCATTGCTTCATAGACGTACCCCCATAAGTACAAATGTGGGGCAACGGTGGGGCTCGAACCCGCGCACCTATGTGTCTCTTCCGGTCGCGAGGCGCAGATGCATGCCACCACGCCACCGAGCTCGACTCGCTGACGATTAAGCAGCATTCTTCTGCATCGACTTGAAGTTGTCTACTGCGCGTTACATGCCTTCTCCGAGCCGGGAGCGTTCACGGAGGAAAGAAGGTTGATTCAAGGCGATTGATCTACGGTCATAGCGCACGACGCAGATTATGAACGGGTTGATAAACATTGACGCCACCAGGTGCTTATTTCTGGGCCTTTGTTGGAATCCTTCGCCTAATCAATATGTTCATCATAGCGCCACATATCAAATGGCTCTTCGATAAAGTCATGTGAATATATATATACGTATAATTAGTATACAAACGCACGGTCACGTCCTAGTGGGGTGCCGTACTTTTTCGGACAGACCCTCAGCCAACATTTAACGTGCACGGGACTGCTTTCGCATTGCTTCGTGCGACAGACCCCATAAATACAGATGTGCAACGGCGGGGCTCGAATCCGCGCACCTACTGTGTCTCCTCCGGTCGCGAACCGCACTCGAATGCACCACGCCACCGGGCTCAACATGCAGGCCTAGCGTCCCATGTTTTCCCTAGCGAAGGGAAAACTTGAGGTGATCATGCATATGTATACGAACGAGCCTTAATGTACGTACATGTCGTATTTAAAAAGGTCCTATAATAGTATAAAAGCATTTCATTTTTTTGTATTAATATAGTATACGATTAGCGCGTCTGCCTGAGTATTGCAGCCTGCTGCTGCAATACTCAAACTGCAAACTGAATCTTCATATATTATGATTGTATGAAGTCATGTGAAGATTTGACGCTCGTCGCTGAAGTTTCCCTTCACGCTAAAAACGCAAGAAATGCCGCGATTTAGATGGTTGTGTTCTGCTGTGTGGGTCATTTTATTCAGCTTTCAACGTACATATCTAACAACGGGGGAGCGAGCAAAGTCTAAAATATCCTCGAGAATTGTTAGCTATGCGTATGATTGCTTGTCGCATGTGTTTTTGCTAATTAAGATAAGATGGCTTAATGGCAAAGCGTTTGCTTTGTATTCGGGAGGCCTGGGTTTGAGTCCCAGACCGGCCACCCTTCAATTGGTTTTCATGGTTTCCAATTTAGACAAGGTGCATGCCGGAGTGGACTAAAATTGGCCATGACACAAAGAAACATTAGCCTTACGGAACAACTAAAAAAAACTAGTATTAACAGTGACGGCTAATATCAAAACTCTTGCCCACACTAAATAGTTCGTCTGCGGCTTACATGTTTGGCATATGGTGCATGTCCGCGAGTTTGTGTTCAATCATGAACGTATCTACTGTGTATACTACGTGCTATTAACGATCTGGCTCATGGAGGCGCAACAGTAGTTTTGTGGTTTACACATTGAGGGCTTATTATGCTGTAAACTAACGTATATTTGAGTTTACCCATAACTCAGATCCGTCTTCCAATATAACCGACGTTGCTTTAGTTTTGCGACGACTCAAGCGGTCCGAATTTTTGTAATCGCTTTTCTTGTGATGCCACAAAGTCTGCCGTGCCGATGATACTCAAATCGATGGTAATTAGAGACATATGCTCCGGACAGGTTTAACCTCTTCTGATATATCTTCGGGCATATTATTGATGTTCGAGCGTTTCTCGTCTACCTTTGGCGGTGGTCTCTTCTGCAATCAGCGTGTGCAGTCATCAGTATACACGTGACGTGTTCCGAAAGTTTGAAACGACTTCTATTGACGACAAAGTCTCTAAGATGACGTTATTTCTTCTTCCATATGTTCTACCAACAGTAGACGAAACTGCTGGTTTTTCCTAGTGAGACCCAAGCCCTACAGCCTCATTTTTGCTCTCTCCCTTTTTCTCTCTCTCTCTCTCTCTATATATATATATATTGATTAGCTTGTCTTTTTGCCGCCCCTATTTTTCCTAATCGCTTCTTGCACATTAGTATGTTCACATATGTCATCCACACACTGTAAGCACGTCGAACGCAACACAAGTCAACTTTTTGCGCTTACTTCTTTTACGCGCGACGTGTACGACACGGTACGTCATTTTTTCGTCGTGCGCTTTTCTGCACGTGTCGCCGTTCCACGTGCATTCACATTGGCTGGCACAGTGGCAGCGTCGTGCGCACTGCCAGCGTTTGCCTTTGACCCTTGTCCGTTCGTCCGTCCCTCCTCGCGTTGGGCGCCGCGAATGCGTTCTCTGTTTGAATCACCACCCAAAGTTGAGCGTGTACTCGACGTACTCGGCTTACGCGGCCGTGTCACGCGCCAGTCGAGCTGTCGAAGCGTCGTGAACTCGTTGGCAGTCATTTGTGATTGACCGTGACTGCAGGTCAACCCTCCTCTTGTCTGGGCGGCCCTGCTATGGTCGATGCGAGTCACCAATGGTACAAATGCCACGGCCCATTTGTCGTTCCCGATCCGCACCGGTCTACCGATGGCCTGGCCCACCATCAATGTCGATGTCGATGTACCCGCCAAACCCGCCAATCTCAGTGGTCATCTAAGTCCGATTTCTCGTAGTAATGAGTAAATGCCCTCTACTGCTAATATAAGTATGGAAGTTCAGTTGCAGTTGTTGCAGTAGTTATTGTCTCGGTGCTAATGGTACTTGTGTGGTGGTGCAAATGGTGGTACTTGTCTTTGTCCAAATGGTTTGTGTGTGGGTGTGGGTATGTATGTGTGCACAGAACAAGAACTGCATCGATAACTGCAACTAAATTGCAACGAACTGCCTACTATAATTAACAGTATGGCAGTTACCTGTGACTGCCGAGTGTGCATCTCTACGGCAGTCGAAACAGTTGTACCTAGTAAGATTGGGCGTGTCGTACCAGTCATTGTACGCCATGTTATAGGAGTGCACAGTTCGTGTAGTTCGTAGTTGCCTTGGTACTTTTGTGTGTATTGATGATTGCGGTGTTTTGGCGTTGGTGGGGGGGACACAGCAGTAACAGAAGCTATTCGTGACAGAAGCAATTCGCTGCGGCGCTCGCAACTCGCGCACAAATGACGGACCTCGTCACAGTTTGGTTTTTAGTGTGGTTTTAGTTTTAGTCTAAGTGTGTGTACAACTGGTGTACAAACACGGGTTTAGCGTAAACACGCTACTTGTGATGGATGGTGGCGCATTCTAGTTGTGCAGCGTGTGGTCGGGTCGGTGCACACAGAACCGTTTTGTGGTGAACAGGCGTCAAAACAATCTTCGTCTCTGTGTGCGTATATGGAGGCATGAGGTTGCTGTTTTGTACTCTCTGTACAGAAAACCTCAAGTGACAAGTAAAAATGCCGTAAGAAACGACTGGATGGAGAAGGTTTTTTGGAGAAGCTTTTACCACATTTCGGTATGTACCTGTCTACTGCTGAGTTGTTCAAACAATTTTACCGTACTAATTTTTGCTGTGATAGCTCGATCACTTCCCGTACCGCATTGATGGTCGTTCTTCTTTGTAGCGTGGGCTGATTGGCTGCGTGGTGATTCGTGGAGATAATGGAAAATTTAGAGCTCATTTTGTTACCAAATATATGGCAATGCGAGGCGTGATTGCGGAGTAAGTAGTATTTTTCGGCGGGCATGCCGAGATTGAGTGCATGCATTAAATGACCTTATCCCAGAAAAATTTGAAGATCGATATAGAGAATTATAAAGCCCGTTTAAGTAAGTATTTGTTTCCAATGAAACATAGTCTCTGAGAAATCTTGTTTCGGAGTGAGAGTGATATTGCTAAAATCGGTGACACTGGTGTTATTACAGAAACACAAAATGTGCAATTAAAAGATAACCTAACAAAAACTAAGCACATCGTCTTGTTCGTGAGAAAATTCTGCTTTTCCGAAGAACACAACTCTAGCCAGAATATGCGACATGGTCGTTTAGAAAAGAATTTGAAAATGCTGAAAATGAATTGTTCCGCAATCATGGCTCGCACTGCCATAGATTAGGCCAAAATGATCGTATCGTTATGATTTTCAGGTATTGAGCGTGAAGGCTAATAAAGAAATTCATTTTTGAGAATTCTCTTCTAAACGACCATGTCGGATTTTCTGGCGGGCGTTATATATCCTTCAGAGGAAGCAATATTTTCTCACGACCACGATGTGCTAAATTCAGTATAGGAGGGCTGATTGTCTCGCAATTGCACATTTTGTCGTCCTATGTCGGGCAGCACGACAAGTGTCAGGGATCTTTGTAATATCACTCTCACTCCAAAACAAGACTTCTCAGAGACCATTTTCCATATGATTGTCTTTATTCCCGCGTGTCGCCAGTGTGACACCTGCTGTTAATAACATTTTCCTTTGGCGACGCTCACTAAGAATATATGATAAGGGTTAGTGGGGGAGTAGTGAAATTCTAGATATTTCAACATGTCTGCTTATGCTGCCGCTCTATGCGCCCCTGATATAAATGCCTGATATAAATGTATTTTATGCTCGCAGTATGAATATGTGTGTATATAATTATAATATATGTCATATATCTGGGTGGTTAATATATGTCATTGTAACAACAACGACATTATATATTATAATTCGAATATATCTTGTCGTTATCTTTCAGGGAGTTTGTGTGACTCGTCGAGCTGGTTTGTCTCAAAGTCAACGATTTTTCTACCGCTGGGAAAAGCGTGTAGATCTACATCAGCCCACTTGACGAGCCTTTGCAAAATTTTAAGCCACAATTTTTCAGATTTTAAGCCACGCACGGACAGACGGATGGCCAAATAATTGTAATTGTATGTCTTAAGTAACAAAACGAAGAAACTTGTGCACGAGCCATTTTAGCTACTAGGGAAGTCGAGGCAAAGGCGGTATTGAAGTCGGACGGATTCGCTGGAGCCATCCAATGAAGAGACAGATGACAAAATCGGGCAAGCTTGAAACGAAGGGGATCTGGTTCTCGTTGGTGTGGAACCGATACCCTAAACCTAGTACTTTGCTCTCGCTACTCTTTCCTCGTGAGCATTTGATCATCTTTGAGAGGTAGCCAGGTAGGAAGGAACGAGAAAGGCGAAACCAGATTATGCAACGCACTCGCAACACAACGGTCAGTACCTAGATCTATCTGTAGATCGGTCGTGCGTCGAATTCGCGTTGAGGTTCGCCTGTCGCCTCGAGGCGAGTACAGCCGCTTGCTCGTCAGCTGCCTGAGACTTCGGCCCTCCTGTCGGAAGAGAAAGCTGCTCACACAGCCGCTCAACAAACAACGCTCTCCGGGGCGCGATATACCCCCCCCATCGTCAATATCGCACAGCCATGGCGGAGGCCAACAGCGAAAACGGCCCAGACGGCTGTGCAAGGGCCCCTGCCACCTCCAGCGGGGGCATCGGCGGAGTTATGAGCGCCACCAAGCGCAATCAGCGCCGTGATAGCGGGTTCCACTGCGTTGACAACCGAGAGGAGCTGGACAACTATCTCGAACAACAAGGGTAAGTCGGTATGCATCAGCTTCTAGTGCAAAGATCATGATGATGATGATGATGGTGATTATTATTATTATTATTATTTGTTAGAAAATGTTACAGTTGTGAGGTCTTGACTTATTATAGCAATTATTTTAAATAATTACTTTACTCCAGGGCGCCTAAAATAGATGCCGCGTTCCCTTTGCAAAGGGCCTTGCAAAGCCAACGACGCTTGCCTCAAGAATTGGGCCTCTTTTCAGTCGCTCGTGACCTCCTTAATTCGATTACTTAATTTTTTTAGAAATACTTCGATTTCCTTGCTGATTGGTCCTAGTGTCTCCATGGCAATAGGCACAAAAATATATCTTGTTTCCAGTCTAGCGTATTTATTCCGTTTTCTGGCGTCCGGACGCTTTGCTACCCATTCCGGCTCAACTGAGCTGTGACGTAAGTAGGAAGCCGCAGTTGTGCACGAAACCGTTGCATCCCAAGCTAAGGACTTCCATGTGACTATAATGCCACGGTCACCCCATCAGGTCTTGCTTCGCCAGCGGAGACTAAATCTCTCGGCTCAAGTGTAGATGGTATACCGGCTCTCCTAAGAGACCTTATAACTGTGTCTGGAGGATCTACCGGCGCTTTTCAGGCAACTCAGTGGGTGTAGGCCACTGGAATCTACCACACAGGTGTTTTTCTCCACAGAGTTTGCACAAAACGGCTCGCAGACAGGAGCGCCGATTCTATGTGCTGACATCATGCGGAAAAAGTTGGGATGGAGCGTAATGCCGAGCTGAGGCGAGGGTAAGGCTTTAAGCCAACCCCCACTGAAGTTATCTTGTCCCGTTAAGAACATGGCGTGGTCTCTCCAGGAAACAAGCCTTTCTAAGAATTCTCTGCTAATGTTTTTGCTTTTGAGCTCATCTTGGTTGTATTGGCTGTCGAGCCCGGTGGCGTGGTGGCATGCGTCTGCGCCTCGCGATCGGAGGGGACACATAGGTGCGCGGGTTCGAGCCCCCCGTTGCACATTTGTATTTATGGGGTCCGTCTATGAAGCAATGCGAAAAGCAGTCCCCTGGACGTTAAATCTTGGCTGAGAGTCAGCCCATTTTTTTAGGTTGTTTTGGCTGAGGTGTTCTTTTAAATGGCCCGGATCCAGCATGATTCTGATAGTGTGCCGTACTTTACTGGTTTCATGTCATATTTGTGGTCGAACTGCCTCCTCCACTAACGAGGCTACCACTGGACCAAATCGGACCAGTAAAGCAGCATAGCAGGGGGTAGATTATTATTATTATTTTTCTTATTCATACTGGTTTTGTATACTTCGAATGATAATAATTGGTCTGTTTTTCAACGTGCGCGTTTTTTTGCAAGTGCGGTGCCCTAGCACGCAGGAATTCTTCTTGAATCGCATACATTCTTCATGCCAAAACTCAACGGCTGTTTTAATACCCTTAAAACAACTTTACTATAAGAAGTTTACATCTTTCTTGTCTGCGAGCGCTTTTCTGTGCTGTGTCAACAGCATTAAAGCTGCATCAAACCTTGACCCTTGGCGGTGTTCCCGCCCAGCGAGACCTAGCTGTTCCGCGTGCGCTCTCTATTGACACCACTCGTATTTCAATAGCCTAATGGTTCCTACTATCTCTACTGACCATTAATACTATGGAATCGAGAAAGCTAATATATATTTTTGTGTATCTATGAGCCAAAGTTCCCATACATGAAGGTGACCTTGTATTATATACCATGGCGACACGAAGAGCCAGTTCGTCGAAATTCGTTTTCAGTTATCAGTCGCCGAATCTCACCTGCCGTAAATACGAGTTCAGTCATTAGAAAGAATAGTAGTAAAACACTGGCATTGAAAAGAGCAAAACGCATCCTACATAATGCTTGGTATCACATTGGGGTGGACCAAATGACTCATAATTGGCCGCGCTAAAATATAGAAGTTATATAAGCTATAGCTAAGAGCCCAAGCAAAATCTAAAAGACTGGCTAGCTGACAAAAAACAATCGAAGTGATTCCTCCCCTCCTCGGCCGGCGTATTCGCACATCAGTTCCGTCGAGGCAAGCGTCCCAAGTATTCGGATGGACTGCTACACCACCATTGCTAACATGTCTAACTAAACCTTTGCCTTACAAACTGTTTTTCTGCAAATATGCTGACGTAAACAGCTGAGTCGTTCATGCAATTGTAGGCGTCGTAACCGATAGATTTTCCAAGGTCATAGGCGGCCATTGAACAAATATTAAACCGACTAGCTTTGCTGATGATGAAATGAATAACGCTGTAGGATAACACAATGTTCGTAAAGAGAATCTGGTTTCCTTTGTTCGGAAGAGGCTCGTATATTGTGTTCTTGTACTTGCTATTCACCATGAAAGTGGGTATTTTATTGGCCGGAACCGTTTAAGTTTATATATAATTATTGAGAGCAATATGCTGGAGAAAACGGGACAATCTTTAATAAATGAATAGCTTTCTCATGCCTCACAACTGTAAATACATGGAGTCTTCTTATAAACTCTACGTAGATTGGTTTGCTTTCTTCTGTGGATGAGGTGTATATTACTAGGAGTGTCTTAGGCAGGGCCATGGTGCCTTACCGAAGCCTAATGCGTATGATCAGATAATTATTTCACGATCGATCTGACTGTGCTTTTCGCTGCTTCGCCTTATTTAGTCATCATGGTTATTGCTTCTGATAATGCGAATGTCTAAATATATACCACAGTTTCTGGTATCGCATTGCACTCAATCTACACGCGACACCCGTTCGCCGGGCCACTCAAAGTAATCAAAATGGCACTTGTCCACGATGCTACCTTTAATCCGACTCGTCACTTCCTTAATAAAGCTTGTTATGCCTTTGCTTATTGGTTCGACCGATAGGCTGCATAGCTTAGGCACGAAATAGTGCACCGATCCGTAATCTCAGGCTAATTACGCCTTTCCTCCTTCTGCATGATCGGCCTCTAATCTAATTTACCACCTTTTCCGTTCATCGTATCTTACCACCGTAGCTGGCTTTTATCAATGCGTGTTGCATCTTAGATCTTGACTGTAATCATTATTTGCAGAAGCTACAGAAACTAAGCTTTTCTTATTCCACGTGAAATTGGTACACGGTCGATATTTCCGTGCGTTTTGTACTCGATTTGATTAGCTGCTAACAAAAGAAACAAATGGAATATAGTTGACGTTATGGCGAATATGGAGGAGAAATTCCGAGCGTTGTTGCAGAAATGTTGGTTTACGACGTGAGGCAGTGATAATCGACAATTCGGACCTCCATGTCGTAGTCATGCGAACTTGCTACACACGATAGTGATGGCGTTGCTTTTGTAACGGGCCGGAGAGATCGAGCGTCGAACCTAAAGGCGTCTGTTTCTGGCGACTTCGGCGGAAATAGACCCGGATGCCATGAGTTTCCTAGTAATATGTTATCTATTTATTTTTATTTGATTTATTAATTGTTCGCTTGGCATGTATACCTAAATACACATGTCACCCTTTTATATCAGGGGCGCTTAGAGCGACAGCATATATATTGCCTGCGCATCCATATAATCCATGTCTACTTCAATACATACTGAGTATTTGCTTTCCATTGTGACAACCTCTTGTTTGTAATATCGACCAGGTCATTTCTAACATTTGGGCCTAGAGCTAGGGCCTCCGACAGCTCTATATCTCTGCTCCCCCCTAAGGCTATACATTCTTTAGTAATATGTTCGATTGATTCATTCTCTAGCCCACATGCTCGACATTCTGTACTTTGCCCCTCCTTATATTTAGCTCTATGTATCCTTGTATCCAACATCCCTGCCCTGGCATCTGCCAATAGCCCACTCGCTCTTGAATTATCGTATACCCATTCTAACCCGCCCCTTTCCCGCTTTTCCTTTCCATACATAGTTGCCAAACTTGATTTGGAGCCCATCGCCAATTTCTATTTGTCTGTATATGACTTGTTTACCTTCAATTTCACCATTTTCTCTGATACCCTCGCTCTTGCCCATTGCTAACAATTGTACCCAATCTCCCTAGCTGCAAACTCTACTCTGCTATCCCACTTCGTTTTAATCCTAAGTGTCGTTTTTTATTCACCTAGTGTAAATTGTCAATTGCCTATGTTCCTCACAGTTATGGAAAATCTGTGTATGTTATATGCTATATGTGTGCATGGTCCAGAGGTTCACACAAAATGTAGCACTTGACATCCAAAGAGCTGAACGTACTCGCATTGGCTTACCTTGGCCTTGTTTTGTTGACTTGTTGTTGTATTATTGTTCACTTGTTGTTGTGTTATTGTCGTTTCTTTGCTCGCGGCAGCCTGCACCGGTACCATATATCTGCTGATGGCAACTCGGTGTTTCGCGCTGCCGCGGAGGCTCTGCTCGACTGTCAAGCAAGGCATGCGCAGGTTCGGGCCCGCTGTGTGGCCGAGCTTCGTGCTCACCCGCACCTGTTCAGGGATCAATTGGATTCATTCAAGCTATGGAAGCCATGTGCTCTTACTGATGCTGCTGCTGCTACTACTGCTGCTGAACACCCAGACGATTCCAATCCCGTTCATAACGCTTCGTGTAGCCCGACTGACGGAGATAGGTTCTACGAGGATGGCAGCAGTGAAGTGTGCGGGGGTGTTCAACTCGACGAAGACAAGCAGCATGACCCCACCGCGGACGACAATTTTCTGTTGGCCGTCAACCGCCACTGCGATACGATGGCCGTGGATGGCGAGCCTGCCGGTGAACTCGAAATGCACGTGTTGTCGCACGTCTTTCAAGCTGACTTCCTCGTCTACAGCGAAGCTGGACGTGAGCCACAAAACGTAACTGCAAACGGTTTCCGCGAACAGGTACGCACAGTGAGTCTCACGTATGGTGGTCTCGAGGTGTGACGACTCGACACAGAAATCAGTTGTTTGAATAGCACTGCAGCGCTTTTGCTTCTTATTCACTGTTTTTCATGAATCGTCGCAGCGTTGTTGTTTCCTCTGTTCTTACTATGCCTCCTCTATATCCGTACTGTTTGTGTCCTTTTCAGCAATGAGTGGCAAATTTTAGTTGCCGATAGTGGTAAAGCAATTTTATTGCGCTGCACTGAACTGAACAAGATTGTTTGTACGACGCAATCACTAGGCTAGCGCTGGCCTCACTACTAGTCCGAACTTTTGCGTCTGAGATCATTTTCAGGCAGCAAATAACGACTCATTTAAACCTGGACTTGCGTTCCTCGTTTTCTCCTTATATCACTCACCCGTATCAAACACCACTACACAGGATTGCCTTCGTTCTGATTAGACATCAAGTGCCATACAAAAAATTAATGTAATATATTTATTCAATTATTTGCGACAATAGCTTCTCGCATTGTCGACTAGCCCTGTGTAGAATTTTAGAGCGCAAAATCGTTTGCTTTAGAGAAAAGCGCCTTGCTTGCGTTTGGATAACAACCGTGAGCGCATCACTCAGAAACGCAGTGTTCAAACTTATTGATCCATAGTAGTACCTCTGTGGTAAAGCTAAAACGTACTAATAGTCTACGTCTCTACGGATTGCGTTGCCGCATTGGTGGCTAGGTTGTATTAGTCGTGGGCGGGGCTCAAATGCCCCCACAGCATGTTGATCTCGTTTATACAAACGCGCGAATTGAGGCGCTTGCTGAAGGACAGAGTATGATATACGATCTACTCTATCGAGAGGTGTTTGGCTTGGGTCGTGTCGAGCTGGACTTCGCCGTCAACGAAATGGTCTTTCACAAAGACCGTTTCCACAACCAAGGATCGAGTCGAGCCACGTTTGAACAATGGTGTGAAGCGGTAAGTTGTCTTCCTACATCAGATAGCAGGTTTAAATGGCGATAGCGATAATAAGTCAAGCCTTGAACTGTGTATCTTTACTCGCGGGCCCTTAACAGCAGATGTCTACTGGTACGAAGATGATGTGATCACTGGAAGCACTGTTTAAGAGTAGTTTTCTAACATTTGAAAAATGGCAACTCCAATCCGAGCGATGCACCCACTCCGCTCGCGTAGGCTGTCCGAGTTGGACCAGAACTAGCTGTAGGCAAATTTCCAATGAAAACGGCTGCCAAATAAAAGAGACATTTGCCACAACGCTAGCCTATGTCCCGCAGGCCATTATTAGTTATCTTTACTCGGTAAGCTTAATTTGTATCAACAATGAGTTTCGGTTTTTCACGAACTCCTATGAAACACGCTTTCCGGAAACGGCAGATTATAAAGTGCTCAAATGGATGCAATGTCGTCAGTGTAAGTCAATGAGAAACACAACTGTTCCTAATTAAAGTTCTATCTAACTTATTAATGTGCTTTACCGTTTGTCAGCAGGCCTTAAACGGTGAGGTACCTCAAATCAAGGGTCTTCCACCGGATGAAAACTCTCGCGTATTGTTGGCGATCCGCTCCGGTGTACCACCATTTCCATTTAAGGTCTGTAGTATACACTGCCCCGAATGGCGTCACTGGAGTTTTGAGGGAACTGGCTACATAAACTGCAAGCTAAAAGCCGACGATAAGGCATTTGTTTCGAGTTCATCAGCTAAGTACAGTGGATATGATTAAGCATACACTCGTAATTAAAACAGCGAGACAAAACCAGCCGCATTTTTTGCGCTCTGTTTAGTGTAGCTCACATACAAAATTGATATACTGCACACCCAATACTGTCAAGATTGTTACTATTTACGAAGAAGAACTATCATTATTGTTACTATTTACGTAGAATCGTCACAGTCCCGTGTGATTGCTTTATGCCATGTGAAGGGGTATGCATTGCTCGCCGTGCTAGTTAATCGCTACCCATATTTATACGAACATTACATATATATATATATATATATATATATTATTTTTTTTTTTTACGTACGGTAATGACGGTCAGGTGGCCAAATGCTTAGAGAAGAGTGTGTACCGCAATGTCGAGTACCTGGCTTGGTGCGCCGAGCAGCGCGAACTCCAGAGACGAATGTCGCTTCATCCAGTGGGGTTCGTCGACGTCGGAATGCGGTGTCTCGTCAACCAGCCGGGCGGATCGTCTGTAGGCAGGGTCGGCACCATTCAGCAGGTTGACGCTGCCAACGGGACTGCTAAGGTAGTATATATTAGCAAATGCTTCTGTTTTAATTTTATTATTATTATTATTATTTTATTATTTATTTAATATGTCTTAGTGAGATGTGAATGTGTATCTTCATTATTTTATAGTTTCTTTCTTGCTGTCGTCAGCCCATCGCACCTAATATCGACGCGGCGCTTCCTCTGCAAACTGCCAATGAATTATTATTATTAATATTATTTATCATTATTCTTATTTAGGGGCTCGCCACCGAATTAACTTACCTATATCTAGCTTTTACTTTCTTATCGATCGGCACCATTCAGCAGGTTGACGCTGCCAACGGGACTGCTAAGGTAGTATATATTAGCAAATGCTTCTGTTTTAATTTTATTATTATTATTATTATTATTATTTATTACATGTTAAATAATGTTACAATTGTGAGGTCTGAACGTATTATTGCAAATTCTTTAAATAATTATTTCACTCCATGGCGCCTAAAATAGATGCCGCGTTTCCTCTGCAAACGGCCAAAGACAACGCTTGCCTCAAGAATTGACCCTCTCTTTGGTCGCCTGTGACCTCCTGAATTCGCTTACTCAAATCTTTGAGAAATGCTTCGGTTCCCTTGCTGATTGGTCCTAGCGTCTCCATGGCAATAGGCACGAAAGTATATCTTGTTTCCAGTCCAGTGTATTTAACGCGTTTTCTGGCTTCCGCATGCTTTGCCACCCACCCCGGCTCAACTGAGCTGTGGTGTAAATAGGAAGCCGCGGTGGTGCACGAAACCGTTGCATCCCAAGCAAGGGACTTCCCATGAGACCATAATGCAATGGTCACCCCATCAGGTCTTTCTTCGCCAGCGGGCACTAAACCTCCTTATTATTATTATTATTTATCATTATTATTATTTAGGGGCTCGCCACCGAATCAACTTCCCTATACCTAGCTTTTACTTTCTTATCGAAAAAACACAGCATACCTTTGATTTGAAAATCGGTATGTTTCGAAGTCGACGATAGTGATTCGAACTCAAGTTGAATGGCAAAAAAGAAAACAATTAAGAACACAAACTTAAGATTCCATCTGCTTGTGAATACGATATGCTTTATTTAGTAAACTGTGCGAAATTTCCTACCTTTGGGTGAATTTTACTTACGTGTACACGCCACGAAATGAGTGGAACTGAGAATATAATTATGTCAGTCAAACCGGTATTGCAAATCAAGGAGGGATAAGAGCTGTAGAATTAACTTAGCACTTATGTTAGCATTCTTTCTAGAATGCATACAGAAGCGACGGTGGACGATCATTTCAATAGATTCGCTTGGCTAGGAAAAACGCTATTTACGTGACCTGTGCACACTGAACCTGAGCAAGGACAGTAATGGCTAATAATTAAAATGTCAACCAGTGAGAATATATATATATATATCGCATTTTTTAGCGCACTTCCAGTAAAGTTCTTGAAAAAATGCTTTTGCGCGCCTGCAAGTAAGATATGATCGGTTTTTTTTTAATGTAGTTCCCATACAGGAGAGTAGCGGAGCGGTTACTGACGATTGTCCGCGATTTGTATATATGTGTGGATATTTTATAACCAGCCTCCTCAAATTGTGTTATATGAAGCCAAGCACGTTTTGGCCACGTGCATTGAGAGAGAACTACAATTGAGATCGGCTGTTACTGTTTTGTAACCTGGACACCCAGATCGCATACAGTGAAAGGAAGTATGTTAGCGTTGATTATATAATAGTCTCCGTTGTCACGGTTTAGAACAACATATTTGCTTAGGAGGGTCCTGCATATAGTTCACTGCACGCCAACATGACAGACCTTCAATGACCTGGTGCAGCGTAATGCGGGCATAGCGGCGGGTGCATAGGTCAAGGGCGTTTTATTCGGTCTCATCTATGTATTGAAAATACTTTACCTTAAGTAGCAAATATGTCTAACACATAAATAAGATACATAAGCGACGAGAAATACCGTTTGCCGCATGATTAATATGACAACTTTACAGTACAGTGCATCTCAATTGGCTTGGATCTGTTTTGCAGGTTTTCGTTCACTTTTTGCGAAAAGTTGTTACCATGGACGTGGCCTGTATAAAAGTGTTGCCGCACAAGGGTCCGCTGGAAGCAAAAATATCGCCCCAATCATCAAAGAGACACTCAGTTATATCTTCTGTTCCTGCTGAAGCTACTACTAGTACGCCGAACAATACACAAGCTGGTGGGAGTCTTCTAAGCGCTATTTCAGGACTAAGTTATTCATCTGTTTCATGCGAGATAACTCAGGTTCATTCGCTCTTACGATTATGGTCCTATGCTATGATCCACTATACCAAAATCGATAAGATGAACCTTACTTTATGAAACAGGAGGCCATATCTATTGTTTGACAAAAGCAAGCCACTCTACTCAGTGGCACCTTAACTTTGTTTCGTGAACTTTCCCTCTACATTTCATAAGAATGAATGTGTGCATCCGTAAGCAACTAAAATGTGATGTAAATGATTCCTGCAGGTGGAGTACGGCTGCCATTGATCACACCTCACAACGTCGGAAGCCATAAGCTTCTACCGTCGCCGGCTGGCGCTCACTTCTGGTCCAGCGACTCAAAGAGTCCTAAGAATGCCAAGAGCCGTAAGTTTAACCGAAGCGCCCCTCCTAGACGAGGCACAGGCGTGTTGTTTTGTCCTCTTTCGTCCACAAATTAGGCCAGAAGGTTCTTCAAAGAGTCAAATTTTAAAGTATTTTCTGAAATGCACTTATGGAGAAATCTTGTTTGCTTATATGCTCACTTTTTCACATATATATATATATATATATATATATATATATATATATATATATATATATATATTTTTTTTTGTCATTTGATAAGAGTTCTGCGGACGTTGCCTATGTGGTGGGGTTTGTGTTGTCTTGGTTAAGTCAAAATTCATTTTTTACAGGGTCGTCTCCACTGGAAGACGAAAATACCACTAAAAGTTACATTCACGCATTGACTCGTACGCATACCTCTAAAGCACTTGACAAACTTTACTTGATAAACGATATTTGTTTGTTTAGACCTTAGGTTGCAGACGATGCACTTCGGAGTGCTATCAAGGGACAGGAGAAATTCAAGCACTTTCGTGTGCTCCTAATGTATAGTAGTTAAATATTTTTTTTGTATGGGCGGTGGCGTGTTCTTATTGTACGTAGTTGCTATCGCCCAGCTGCTACATTTCTCTGTTAGAGAAAGTCCATCTAAGTCAAGTAACGAGAATGCGATGCATTTATTTATACGCTATTGTGCTACGGAAATCTTAGCCTGTAACGAGCACCACCACGTTTGATTTTCAGAGCACCAAAAATATATATATATACCTCTTGCCTAAATTGCTGTGAGCTCGTATTGAGGCCAGCCGCCTTCAGAATGGATGGAGATCCTGCTTTTCTGACGATCCCGATGCGATCGGTGTGTCGACTACAGCCATTCTGGCTCCGGGGTGGACGGAAAGCAGAGATAGACTCAGGCTATTTGCTAGTGCATATGTGACAAGCAGCACGGCGCGCCACTCTATCTCCTAATTTGCTGTGTAATCTTTTCTGGTAAAAGCATATAGTCGATGCGCTGTACTGCGTACTGCCTCTTGGCTTGATGAAGGGTTGACAAGGTCGATATATTAACATTCATAATCTTCAGCTTGGGCTTGTTCAATGCATGCATCGAGCTCCACGGTTTTGCGTTAATGTCGGTAGCCTAGGCAGGACCGCAGAAGATAGTTGACATTTGGCACGCTTACGCAATGCCTCGTAATGCATAAGGTATCATGTAGGAGCTGTCCAACTAAATATTCTCGTATTTTTTAAGAAAAAGCGGAATGTGATGGCTTACCCGCCAGATATAATATCAATAGATTGGGTTGCCCTACGTTGTAGCAGCACTAGTTGGCGGTAGGGTGTAATATATAAAAATATTTTTTAAAAAGGTTGTTTTTAATCCAGATGTAGTACCGCAGGAGGCTTGTTCTATGCAGTACGTTGACTGGACTAGAGTTCGTGAATTGTCTAGTAAGTCAGTTACGGCCTCCACAGAGGTCAATGAAGAGGGCTTTATTTGTTGGCGATTCCTCAGTAAAAAAGCTTCGAGGGCCGTTGCGGGTGCAGCTCAGTGATAAATCTGCACAACAAAACAGGGTTTGTAGAAAAGTTATACCCAAAGCCGTTTTCTAAAAGAAACATGCTCCATTCTATATGGAAATTCAAAGCGATTGAGATGTCGAAGACCAAGAAGACCTTCGGGTCCGACCTCGTCTGTATTGAACATATAAGGGGGCGCTCCATCTATCGCTCCTTTGGCCGACACTCTTTTGCTAGCACTTGGAGACGGGTAAAATGCCAGCAACCTTGTCGGAACGCTTGCTTAAGGTTATCCCTTGAGGCAAAGTCCATCCTCTTAACGGGGCACTGCAAAGAAATGCTGCATCTACAATATATTATCAAGTCTCCTGGCGCGCCGATTTAGCTTCCATCTCGAGGCATGAGGCATCACCCTTCGGGAACGGCATGGATGTCGCGCGGATGCAGATCTTTGAGAATACTGGAACACAACGGTTTAACGGTTAGCGTGTCGTAAGCAAAGGCTATAAAGTTCAGACCCGGGGGTCCCTGCGAGAGAAATGCTAGGTTTCATTATGAGCTTAGTTGGGTGGTGCTCCTGTAGAATTTATTTGTCTCAGAGTTAATTTTTCTGGGTGCTAACGCCTAACGGCGCATCCTTCGAGGTCCACATATCTCAGTTCGTTAATGGCAGCATTGTTCCCATGACCTCAAACCCGGCGCCACAGAAGCTTTCAGTAACGACAGTCCTATTGTTATTCAACCTGAAGGTCGCCTCGGTGGCATCATATGGTACCACACTAATTTGGGAATACCTATCTTCTCAGCAGCTTAACGCTCCTGAAACGGTGAAGGCAACGTTCCTAAAATAGTTTTGGGCTTCCCTAGAAACGCACAGAACAGGCCATAGTGTAATCTGTCAAGGGCAACGCCGTTCACCGAGGTTCTGGTGAACTGTTGTTTAATTCCGCCTGCGCTTTCACCGCGTGATATCCGTTGCGTTTTTTTAAACAGAAGATGAGAGAAACCCAGAATCGTTCTACAGGACGCTGGCAATGTCGGACAATGCAGGGATGGAACCGCTCTTCGAGCAGTATCACGTTCTTACGTTTTTTCTCTGGTCGAGGGTTCCACCACCAACTGTGCCATCGAACTGGGTTCCATAATCGTTGCGATGAGTGTCGCTGTACGGCCGACTTTTACACCGAATATCGTCATGAGACATGTCTGTTAGCTCCAGTCTTTCGGGTGTTGGTTTGGTTACATTTTTCGGCTAATGCATATGCATATACATATATATATGCGTGTCTTCAGATATATATATATATATATATATAACGAAGATGAACGCCGTTTTCAAGACTCAATGAACACGTGTAGTGTAATTCAAATTATGTGACAATACCGGATTATGACAATCGATGCGTACTCGAGGCGGCACACGAGATAGAGAAACGACAAGACGTTTCAAGACCAGCTTATCGACTAGAAAGCGACTGTTTGCAGGTGGTGGTCTCCGTCCGGTGGCAGCCGACTGGAGCCGCACGTCGCAGCCGTTGTCGTCGACGAATGGCCCTCTAGCACGCCGAGGCAAGCCCGTGACTTATGATGACGGAGTGGTCCGGGGAGGGGCGACGGCAGCGTCAATGGCGGCCACCACGGTGAGGCCTGCGGCTTCAGCAGCAGCGGCGGTGGTGCTCGATTCGACCGGCGTCTATGGAACAACGTGCTGCGTTCAGGGCCTCGCACAAGCATGCGAAGAACGCGCCAAGCTCTGCGCAGTCGTAGGTACAACACTGCCGCCTGGCTGCACAACATCAACTAGTGTTGCCACGCCGACCACTAGTAGTTGTTGCAGCAGCACCGGTAACGGTCGTAGCGGGCCTCACATCAACAACCACGCTGTCGTCGTCGGCGGCTCAACGGGCCCAACTTACCCAACGCACCTGGCGAACGGCACCACGACGCTCGTTTCCAGCCATCCGGCTTCGGTGAGCTTCGCTCCGGTCCAGCCCTCGGCGTCGCCGGCATCGACGTCAGCTTCGGCTTCGTTCTACTACCTGCAGCCGATCTACGACGCCGCGACGTACGCTGCGCTACCGCTCGGAGCCGGTGCGTTCGTGTCTTCAGTGCCGCCAGGAGGGGCCGGTCCAAACTCGCCCTCGGGTGTGTCCTACAGTCTGCCTGGCGGCGGAATATTGGCGCCGCCCCTCTATGGCACTACTGGGGCCGTTACGCCTCTACCAAGCGGCAGCTGGCCACCTACTCCAGGTAGGTCGTGCACTTGCACAAAGCGTGCATTTGAAAGTGCCTCTTGGAAGACATTGTCTTTTGCATGTACTCTTAGGTGCGTAATAAAGCCCTAGCTTTATACTACGAATACTACGCTATGCATACTTTTCGGTGCAGCTGTTGTTGTTGTTGTCGAATAGCTCGATTTGTGTCTTTGGGCGTCTTATTGTAAAAGCTTTGCTAACTAATGTTATTCATTGCGAAATCGTTAAAAAATATCATGGATAACGATGTGTGCCGAATATCCAAGGTGTATGCCTCGTGCAAGTTTAATCGTTTTGCAATGCCACGCGCAAATCAACAGGGACTGAATACAGTGGTACCGTTTGTCCATCATTATCTGTCCACTATTAGCCGATGTCTACCCTTAACCCAGATAACTTCTCTCTCATTCATATAACGCTGCCAGAGATGACGTTGAGCGATCTACTGCTATTACGAGGTGTCTTTGCGAGACGTTTGTGAAGAAGATCAGTGGTCGCTCGTACATGGCTTTCGTAAGCTATACGTAAAACCGCTCTCACGCTTCTCTAGTATGACTATACTACTATATTTAGCTAGCAGTTACCGTTGAAGCTGGAAACGATCCTCAACCCTCGGCAACCCTCCACTTATTAGTTACAGGCGTTACGACGGCCGCCTCGCTCGTGACGTCAACGTACGAGGTGACATCGGGGATCGGGACGTGCCACGTTCCGCTCGTGCCGGGAAGCATGGTCCAACAGGGCACGCCACCGTCGATCACTTACAGCACCTATGGGCTGGCACCTCAGTCAGTTCCGCTCGCTCCGAACCTAATCCAGCCCTCTGCCGCTTTTAGTTGCCAGCCTGGCGCTGCGGCCACCGCCGGCTCCCAGACGGTGCTAACTCCACCATCTTCCTCGTCGTCGTCGTCGGCGGCGTCCTGCTGTGAGCCGGCAGCGGACGGAATCGTCATCGAACAGTCGGCAGGAGGAAGAGGAGGCGCGCTTGAGCTTGCGTGCGGAATTCGCTTTCCTCAGCCTTCGCCCGATGTCGACACGGAGCTGGCGTACCGCTGTCAGCGGAACGGCATCCTGCCCATCCAGCATCCCGAGACGCTGAACTACTTCTTCCGTCTTGGCATGCGGGCGTTCAAGCACACCATGCTGTTACCGCCATCAGTTGCCTCGCCGCCGTCACCGTTAATGCTGGCGGCTGCGCCCCCGCCGGCGCCGCTGCCGCCGCAGCCGTTGATGTCGGCGTTCGCCGGCTCTCCGTTCCAGGCCACGGACTTTTCGGTACCGCCGCCACCTCTGACGCCGGCCGTCGCTCAGCCGGTAGCCATGCATGAAGCCATCCTCCAGTCGACACGGCCAGCAGCAGCAGCAACAACAAACTTTGTCCTGCGATCGCCGCCTCAACACGGCTTCGCTAGACAGCTAGCCCAGAAGCGGGTGAAACGCCCGTGAACCCAACGCGAGGGGTGAGCTCACGGGACAGGAGGAAGAGGGGGAACCTGTTCCTCGACCTGCCATTCGAACTAGTTGGTCCCAGTGAGAAGAAGCGCTGAGCAAATCTCAACAAAGACAACTAACTGCTTTGTTGCTGCATTCTAACTAACGAACTACCTACTTATCTAAGTAAACAACTACGTTTATATAGCCACTAACAAGATAGCCACTAATAAACAACAGACAACTACGTTTCATACTATATTTTGAACATAACAGACTGACCCCAAAAGACACGTAGGGCTTACGTGTCGATCTATCTCTATACGACGTTTTACAATAAATCATGGTTATGTAAAAGCGGCCACTTGTGAGCCTGCCACCAAACTTGTGTTGTCGTAACTGCCTCGGTTGCCACTGTGACATTGCGTCGCTAGCAGCTCATCATCACGTGGTAGGTTCTTGTCTTCGACTCGAGGTTTGACTTGTGCTTCGGTATAAAATCTGCTCGGTGGGAATGTGGTCTCTTAACGCTGTCTTTTGAGCTTTCATCAGGATTTCATAAACATAATATGAAAATCTGGGCAGTTGGCATGCATTTTCATAAAATGTATGCATTTATATATTCTTCTGTTTTTACTTTTATATTATTTTCAGTATTCATATTTAACGTTTTGCTGTGTGGAACGTATAGTCTAGGACACCGGGTGTCACACAGTACCTTTATCGGTACCTGGGGAATAATAGGTCATGAGCTTCAATAGTTTCGCAGACGCGGTTGCGTTTTGCAGACACAGTGGCGAAACCCGCAGACTATGTTCTGAATATTGTTGTGCCTATTGCTAAGGACAATTTCAGCCCACAGACACGCTAGGGTATATATGTCTGATTGCTGAACCTTAGGAAAGCATTTGTAGATAAAGATCTTACAACTTGCTCTAGGCAAAGAAACGTCTCGTCTTGTTAATTTGGTTAAAGTTCTGCGGATTTTAAGGACAATGAAGAACGTTCCATCCTAATAGATAACCGTCAGTTGCTCAGGTACACAAACGGTGACAGTGTTAAACAGTGCCGACTGTTTATACCCAAGTTCAACTTTCTCCCTGAACCAGATATGGCAGCAGAGTTTTAACACTTTATAAGACTCGCTTTGAAACAATTTTGCCGGACCCTTTGCTCGCCCCCGACTGGTCATTGGGGCAGATGATAGTGATGTCAAAGTAATAGTTTTACACCTTAGAAAGAAGAAAATGTACGTATTCCAGTTTTTATATTTCTATGTACGACGAAGCAGTCCTGTCTCTGGTGGCCATACCCTATAGCACAGCTCTTTGCTCCACAAAGAGGAGCTATTTGTTTTTAATACTAATTGTTCGCTCTAGTCGTTTAGGTAAATTACATTCACCTAACTTCCAGTGGTGTTTGTCTAGAGACTGCGAGACTCTCAGACGCTGTCCAGTTCTTAATAATTGGTCCTTTTTAGACACAGAACAGGTTTTTGTCTCTCGTGATTACTACGGACAAATGAAGTAGTTTACACCACATGGGTTCTCCCACTAACACTCTAGGCCTTCAAATGTAGGCTAATTAACTCAATTTAATAGGGGCTCTTCCTTCGTGGAGAAGATTGCTTGGAATAGCTTTAAGCCTGTGGGAAATTTAAGAGCATTTCTGTCCGTCAGTTGTGGAACTACGTTTGAACATTCTGGCCCCGTTCTTTCCGGGAAGTTTCAAAGTCTTGTAAACAAAAAGCAGGTGCAACAAATGTTTTGTTATTTCGGGTTCACGTATATTGGTGTTTTTATAAACATAGCTTTTGGGCAAGCCGACGGGCGATTCGGATCGCTTTCTCAGCTGCGAGTTGTGATAAATTATAAGTTATAGCAGCTGCGATCGTGACACGTACGTTCCGTGCTACTGTTGGACTCGTCCGTCATGGCTGTCGTAGTAATTGCGATGCATAGAGCTATGCTGGTTAGTGAAGACACATGAAGAAATAAACACCATCAATAAACGTGAAATCAAAGGGCTAAGTGATACTACATAAAAACATTTGCGCTAAATGTTTACCTATGGCGTCCGGTTTAAATTGTGATGAATGTGTTAGTTTGGTTACTCTGTGCTAAGGTGCTCATTGCCACTATACTGCCGCTCAATTTGATCGGAGCCCGCATGTTAACAACACTAAATAGAGCCAGGGATGTCCCTTATATACGCCATCCTGACAAGTATTTAGCCTGAATATGATATTATATCCAAACAACAAATGTAAACAAGGGGAGAGCACTAAACGTTTTTTTATTATTCTGGACCTTTAAAATTAAAACCAGCTGCATTATTTCTGCAAGACTACTAAGAAACCCAACGTCGACCTATTAGTTTGCAGCCCTGGCTGGTGACCGTTCCTTCAATTAAATGTGAATCCTATCAGATGCAAGACAGTCAAATACATCATTTGAAAATGGTGAGAGTCAAGCTCCCTTAAATCGCGAATGCCTCGTTCTGTTACAAAATACACTGCCTACATGAGACCCATTTTCAAGTTTCTATTTCTACTTGCAATATAGCTTTATGCAGAGCCTACAACTCACGACACAATGCTCGATAAGGACCAGGTAGTTCGGACCATTGTGTCGGCTGCTGGTTCCAAAGTCCGCTATCGCATGGTTGCCGGGATATCATGCATCCAGGTCGCAAAGGTGTATATCCTAGTAACATGTCGCCATCGTTTCCTCACCTACCGAAAAACCATTTATATGTAATCACTTACTTTTGATCTTAGCAGCAGCAACTGGCCATTTAGAACATTTCGTTCATTCTATGTGTCGCTTTAGTTTAGTAAATCTAAAGCGTGTGCTACTTTTGTCGCAAATGCTTGTATGGCATACGTGCATAGCCGGTATGTAGCCACATGTTACTCTGGAGTCTGGATTACACAATCCGGCAATAACAATTTTCTTTCTTCACTCTCTTTCCCGCAATAAAAGTGCTTATCCGTTTTTCAAGGATTACAAGCAATTTGCGACCGTATACGAGGAAGCCCGCCGAAAACACGTGGCAAACACAAATAAAAGCACCTTGACTCTGTTTTACTGGTTTAATAAAAAGATAAACATTTATTTTCATCACCTTACAGTCCCATATTCCCATATCTTCCAGGTCCCGCTTTCTGTCCCGCGCGCTCCTTTTTCACACATTTTCCCCCGTTTGCCCTTTATTCTATCTATTCATCGCAGCCACCATGTTACAATAGTACACATTTACATACAATTTAACGTCTGTCCACACAGATAGACTCTCCCGAGACACTTTTCCTGCAAATCACTCCACTGGTCTCCACGATCTGACACAATTCATATCGTGGCGGCCCTACATCTGTCGCTCATTACTGCAGCTGATCCTGTTGTGATGCTTGCTGTGAGTTAGCACGTAAAATTGTGTATTTATATTGTTTGGGTCTGCAGCATTCATGCTTGCATTTGTCATCAATGCGAGCTTTTAGCTATACTTACATGAATACCCACCCTCCCCACACCCACTCGGCCAGCTTAGCACACAGAGTTCAGTATTATTCGAGGTTCCATTGAATAGTAACACGTTTAACACATTCGATCGTTTCTTTTACATTCCTATGACACGAAAACACTATTACCACGCCTACACACCGCAGGTCGCAACATAACGCATCTGGTCTGCGTTTATCTATAGCTTAATTCAGACATGAGTTGAATAACCACCATGAGTGCTTTCATCACGTTTGTGCCGGGACGCAGACGAGCAGCAAGTTGTCCCAACTATTTCCCGGCGCCACACGTAATTAGCCTGAAATAGGCCATCATAGGAGATAGTTGAGAGATCTACATTATCTTAGGATAGATATCTCATTCAATGGACTCAAGGATGTGCTCACCACTTACTAACACACTCGATTACTTTTAGCCCTCTTTACTTTAGGCACACCTTATATATACCCATTAAAATATCCACAATATTCTATGCAGCACTGGCGTCATTTGAAGTACGTACACGCTTTTATACATTGCCCAAAATGGGATCATGTGAAACACATCGAATTGACCGCACTTCATGAGGGCACAGTTCGGCCTGCAATATAAATGTCCCAGCTGTCCCCACACCTGGTAGTCTTACATGAGCCCCACACAAAATCTAGGCTCGATGTATCAACTCCGCCAGGCCTAATTTGATCCTAGCCATCTTTCAAGACGGCGTAGGGGTAAATATCAACCAGACCAGGCGGTAAGTAGTTCATTCGCCGATTCGCATGCAAAAGTCCTTCAAATTTTTTCTCAAGTTTGCCGGCGTCCTTCGTAAGCAGTACGCAAGTGCTCAACTCTGTCGCTGTCAACCCACCACCAAACAAGCACGTTCAGACTGATCGAAATGAGCCGATACGGAGCCGTTATGAGGGGGGGGGGGGTGGACGGCAAGCACGCACACCACGTAACAAAGCCAAGTACTATTCAAACGACGGGCGTCTCGGAGTGTTTTCAGGAAAATCGTGGACCCGTTTGCCAGAACACATTTGGAGCTAAACACACATACAGTACACACGAGCGCAAGACACGCATCGGCCATACACGCGGCGCATATGTGCGCGTCGGCTAGACGCGTGGTGGGCTCTTCGTCGATGGCCGTTCCCTCTGGCACCAGCAGCACCCGGCCATTGCCCCATGGCCTGCGAGCCAGCAGCCTAAGGCTCAACCAGGGTCGAAACGAAGACGGACGACAGGCGGCATACGGCATACATGTGTGGCGCTACGACGTCTACATCTTGGCGTAGATTTCGTTGAACGATGACTCGATGCAGCGTTTCAGTTCGGCGTAGCTCACGACGAGCACGTTTTGCTCATCGCGGGACACGAGACAGATCTTGTCGTCAACGCCAGCGTCGAGTTTGTTCAGACACTGCACGATGTGCGCCATGTCGAGCCACGGCGTGCCCTCTTTCGTGCACTGGTGGAAGAGGAAATCGCGGAACAGCTTCAGCATGTACCGGTCGCCAGTTTCGCTCCATGTCGTGTCCAAGCTAAGCTCGGGCCGCTCGTTGATGGCGCCGAGCTTCACAAGCAGTCGAAACAGTCGGCTGCTTTCGACCTCCTTGGCCAGTTCGGCCTCGAGCACGTCGCCGCGCATCTGTGCCGCGTCCAGCTGGGTGTAGAACCGCGCTCCGATCATCGGCATGACATCATTGATCGAGGACACCCTCGGCGGCATGCTGAGCAGAAGCACGAGGAGGTTTCGGAGATCAGACGAGTAGTGCTTCGTGACACAGTCCATCGACGATTCGACAAACTGGTATGCCGACGACGAGTTGCAGGCAAGACACAGGATTAGTCGGCCCAGATGTGCTAGGTCCTCCTTCTGGAAGCAATGGATCATGGCCGCCGTCCGCTGACTGCCTCCGCCAGCTCCTGCGCCCACCTGCGACGAGTCGAGTGTGAGCACATCGACCACGGCCGCGCAATTAAGACGAAGCCGCGCCTTCCCTGCTGAACTCAGCAACACCTGCAGCAACTCACAAACAACAGACACCGCGCGAATAACACACCACAGATAGCCACAGACAGTCGTCAGCGATCCGAAAGTTACCCGTCGTTCTGTCGGCGCCCTTCAAGAAGCAAATTCAGAAATTGATGCAAACACCACATGCTTCTACTAGAGCCTTCGTCCAACGGTCTCTCAATGAAAAAACATTTTGTTTTTCAACGCAACGCAGAGATAGCGCTTAGGAAGACTCCAAAACTTTAACCGGTTTTCTATGAAATTTGCGGATATTGTCATGACTTCTTATTGCCGATAATCAAGTCTCTCAGAAAATTATGTTCTTGGTACTTTCAAGGAAAATAGCACGTCGTTTATACGTGATGATAATAGTCGTTTTTGGTAAGCCTATACGAGGAAAACACATTGCCAGGTTTCACATAGCTACGGCCCGTTTGGTGTGAATGAAATCATCTTTGCGATGCATTCGCCATATGTGAGATCTGGTCCACTGTCAAGTGTGTACCACAATCTGCGATATAAATTAGTTTTAAAGTCGTTTATGGCCGATCTGTCACATCAAAATCTCCACTGCGAAAGCACTCAGACCATGATATTGTTGTACGATTGCACAGAGTTTCCGGCCTTTTATTTTACTCACAAAAACGCAATGTCGAATCGAGATGAGTTCAATAGGAATTGACTTATATATAAGAGGAATATAAGAATATACTTTACCAAAAACCCCAATTTACGACCTTTAACAACGCATGTTCGCCTCAAACAGGATTCGTTGAATTCGTTGAAATGTCACTACCAGGCAGAACCTTCTGACTAACCCAATATATATATATATATATATATATATATATATGCCCGCGTATGGTTTTCATATCGTGGCCGATTTTTAGTCCACTCCGGCATTCACCTTGGGTATATTGGAAACTATGAATACCAATTTTAGAATGGCCGATCCGGGTCTCGAACCCGGGCCGGCCGAATGCAAAACAAATGCTTGCCACAAAATATACATATATATCTATATATTAAGAGCTACGCTTTTTTATTCAAAAGCCGCCTAAGAGTAACCAGCAGCTAGATCAGAACAATAAATTACCTTGCTCGGGTCAAGACAGCGAATCGCGAGATTGGCAGCGTGGATCGTTCGCAGAGCAGAGCTAAGTTGCACGACGTACGTCCAGATCAGACTCTCGGGCAGTAGTCCATGCCCCTGACGTAACGAGCCATCCTGCAAGCGAACACAAAAGCATCTCGCCCACTACTACTACTACCAGACAAATCTGACTCAAGTAGGCCTAACTCATTATATATGTATATATGTATATGTATATGTATGTATATGTATATGTATATGTATATGTATATATGTATATGTATATATGTATATGTATATATATGTATATATGTATATATATGTACAGATATAGAGAAAAAGCGGCCGGTGTCGTGTTCTGCGACTGCCTGTTGTTAGTTCTAACCTGCGGCTGCGGCTGGAGAGGGCGACCACCAACCCCTCGGCCTTTGCCCGCCTGCTGGCCGATGCCATTGAGTGAGCTGCCCACGGTGCCGTTGTAGCTGGCCCCGACGACGGACGACGTTGCCGCCCCTGCTGCAGCCGACGACAAGCTTGTACCGCCCGACGCAGCCGAGCCACCGTTTAGGTAGACCTGCTTCATCGTCTGGGCGCCCGGAAAGAAGTCGTACACGAACACCACTGAGTTGTCGCCGAATGCTTTCGTCGTGAACAGTTCGCGCAACTGGACCAAATTGGAGTGCTGGATCTGGAAACGACAGCGGCAACGGCAACAGCGATTATGGAGGAGATGATGATGGATATAATTACAATTACGACGGCAACAGCAGCAGCAACAACAACAACAACAGGCACGAGGCTGCAGCGATCGATTAGGTCCATGTAGTGTCCACACACATCTAACACGCAGGATGCCAAGTCTGGCTTTACTTGAGCCGGAAACAGGGTTACATACTGCGACTGTGGACTCCAGGACTCGAGTCGAGGACGTTGGCCCTCTGAACTCGCATTCAAAACGCACGTAATTCAATCATCTCACAAGTGTGCCCTGCCAATGACTTCACCGTGCACTGAACAAAATTGTCTAAATACAGGTTGCTATCAAATTATGATTAGAACTGCATCCAAAACCGTGATTGCATCATATATCCATGTGGCGGGAGCAAAAACGCAATGGCGCCTTATACGGACGGCAAATAAGCGTCAATGTCGGCGCATCCTCACTACCTGTTCACATTTGGGGAGCGCCATCGGCCACGCAAATTAAGAGAAAAGATTTTAGACCACAAGCACCTTGGCTGCTAGCTCACTATGCTGAGTCACCCAGCCGATTAAAATTTGTGTCGCTGGCACCAAAGGCTATTTTTACACCAATGAAAAGTAATATTGATAGGACACTTTTTTGATGTAAGCTCCAATAACCTAAGGAGCCGAGCCAGGGATCAACCACTCCAATGGCCGTGTCCCGCAGTAAGCTCGTGAACGGATTGTTTGCTTGGCGAATGGCCAGATGGCCACACGCAAATTCAAATAGCACTCGCCTATTTGGCGATTAGTTATGTTTTTCCTTCAGAAGTACGTGTATTGAAAATATTACATATATAGCCATGATAATTGTACCACACGTCATTTTATGCGACAATAAAGGTGATTTTATGTTATGTTATATCTCCCATAATATCTCCCTCAAAAATACAATATAATCATATGCCACTTGACGTAGCATAACACTGCCTTTACAACTAGTCACAGTTACACGCTGTAGAACAAAACAAACGTTATAAGCCAGTAGCCTTCGTTTTTCATTCGGCAGTGAACGTGAACGACCTGCTATAAAGTACTCACAGTGAATTCTACAAGTCGCTACAATGACACCAGTGGCCAGGCGCACCCCTTCAAGCATATCTACAGACTGATAGCACTAAATTCACTGTAGACTGTTAGAAACCTCCCGACTGAGTAAAAATGCACAGTAGAACCACGGCATCGTGACTTTAGTGATTCTTAATCCTACTTGTGTGCACAATCGATAGACGAATGAACCAAGCCCTCTACTGACAATCCCCGTCAATGCGCACCGAGCCAAGTTCCCACACATGGTACCCACCACAGAACTACGTTCAAGGGCAGAAACAACCGTTATCGCCCGTAAGGGAAAGACAAGGGCAACGGAACGTTCGCCGCGAAGAACGGCATGTATCACTAATAAGTCTGTCTATATCCGCGATGAATGGGGCGACCCTTCTAGTGCTCATGGAGACATAGTCCCCCCCCCCTATATTACGCGACGCATGGTATTGTCAATTGAGGAAATGCAGTGGAGAGCCAAACTGGCGGGAAAATTCACCGTGCACGAAGTGCAGAGACCATACGACGCCTCCCCAGAAATAAAGCGCCCGGATCAAATCTGCACCGAACACCTGCAGCAGTGACACCTCACTGAACGGCTCTTTTCAATAAATGCCTTCATATCGGATAACCCGCAGCGTGGAGAAAGTGCATCATCGTTTATATAAAGGCAAAGAAGTAATAACCGAACCTGGTTTCTGGTGGGCCATCGCCTGAAAGTCGCCCGTATAAATTGCCTGCGAGCCTTCTAGTGGGCCGTTTGATCTCATACTCGAGTACCAACAGACACTCCCAGACGGGCAACATGGTTTTTAGAGGTCAAAATCAATACGAGAAAAGCGGGCCTAGCAGAGTAACTCGCTCAGACATAAGGGCAGATACAGCTTGTTAATAGAGTCATATATAGGCATCATGCTGGCCCCGTCAGTCAAAAGACAGATATTGAACGGGCACCGGCGTGGAAAGATAAATTTCCGTACATTGTGCTTGTGAACTTCGATGCGGCGCTCGATTCAGGATAAAAAGTACGTGCTCTGCTCGAACTAGCAGCTTAAAAGGTAAATCGGCCTCGGGATCAATACGGGAAAGGTGGGAGCAAAGTTTAGATACGCAGGATGCCTAGCAGAGTAACTCGCTAAGACTATAGAAGATAAAGTTTGTTAGAAGATTCACATATAGGTATCATGCTAACCCGGTCAGCCAAGAACTTTGCTACGCATATTGGGCGCTCCTATATGCGAAACTAAGTGTCTCGTAACTAGGCTAAATACTTGACAACGTAAAGCCTACCCTTCTGGAATGAATAATTTGGCCTATACACGTCCACATACATCGTCGTGTTCATTTGCTAGCTAATACTCCTCTATTCGTAGAACAGATTATAAAGTTATCCAGCTCATTGCGCAGTACGCAAGGAACAGAAGAAAAATTTATCTGACGTTGATCTATAGTTTAACACCGTACAAGCCACGCTTAACTCAAAGTAGAGGAGACCAGACAGGACTTCGTGAATTTCACCATACACTTTGTCGTACTGAGGGCTTCTATGAGTCAAGTCACATAAGCGATTGTAAATAGTGTGACACGTTGTGTGCAGGACATCATGGTAGTAAGTGCTACGTAGTCACCTCACGAGCAGAACTGAGACGAGCATTTTATAATGTATATATTATATTGTATGTTTGTCTTTACTCAACATATAAATGAAACAAAACGTTGTAATGTAGAGAGCACCATTTAATGCTGCCCATTTTAGTTCATGCTGGAAAGAATGCTCCGTATGCATTTTTTCACGTGAAACAATTCCACCAGTTAACAAAAGTTAACCACGAGAAAGTTCACTCTAACAGAAGTTCTGTAGTGCTGCGTCATATACAATACTAGCAACGGCAACGAATACTTTAAATTCGTTGCCGCTTTTATTAAATTGAATTAAAATGTATTTTAATTCAATTTATAAAGCGGCATATTGGTCATGTTAGTGCCGTCGTATATATATATATATATATATATACAAACCTTTTTCCAGTGGTCCACAATCTCGATGATCGCCTTTGTAGAGCTGAGTCGAAAACCGTGTATTCTACGCAGACAGTACACGAGACCGGTTTTGACATTGGTCGCGCGATATACAGACGTGACGTAACCATAGCAATGGCTCTTGTTAATTTGCGTCTCAAGTGGACAGATGTTTGTGTACGCGTCGATATGCTGAGGAAGATCCGGGAACAAATCAGCGTTGACACGAGAGTTTAGCAGAGCGGCCCTAAAAACCAGCAATAATTTACCAAAAATCACGTCATGCGATGCGATAGACAAAAGTATATCGGCGCGTTAACTAGTTAGGACGCTCAAGTAGCGCAATAGCGTGTCAAAGATGACAAATATGTCCTGGTTATCGTAATGCACTATCCGGCTTAATGTCAACTCAAACACTTATAATGTGCAGCTATGAGTGAAGTGCCTTAGTTTGAGAAGTATGCTATATATATATATATATATATATATACGCGCACACAACCATATATTATAGGCATGCTGAAATTTAAAGTATTTGCATCGTCCGACAAACCATTGGTGTAACGTGCCTGTTAAGAATATCTAGACGTAGCTCGTCGGGCATAAAGAAGGAAGGTGCATTCGCCTTTGGCTTCATGTGCTCAACGTGCGCTGGAGGTCCAGGGTACATGTGATATGCCGGAGGGATCACCTCCGAGGCGGGGGCGATCGATATGGCGCCGGCTCCGCCCAATCCTCCAGTTCCAGCAGCGGTCAGTTCTGCGACCGCACTGTCTGAGGGGACTGCCAGAGCAGATGTTTCGACGCCGTTCTCCTCTCCAGCTCCGCTTGTGGGCTGGTAGAAGTAAGTTGTGCCCCCCAGCGACTCCTGTAAACCCGGCAAAAACAGGAATCAAGGCAAAGACGTTAGACAGCGCTAAAAATATTCAAAGACAACAATCTATATTATGCATATATGCATAAGGACTTTCAATGTTCACTTGCACCCGCCTAGTTTCACACACGTTCTGAACGGCCGTTCTCGGCTAGAATTTTTTATCTGAATTTCCTGTTCTGTTGCACGCAACAAACTAAATTCAAAACAGGTTGTCATTATCAGATCTGTGTCACATACTTTTTACCCTTCTCGATATTTCTAACATCTCGAGATCTGCAGAGTTAAATGACCCCCCCCAGCAAGACTACAAAATTGGCAATTAAAAAATGTAAGCGCATCTTAAAAATGGCTGAGTTAATACTAAATCAAATAATTGGTTCGTGGAGAGAGTGCGTTATTATCAGACAAACAACAACATGGCTTAAATGCGCAGAGGTCAACACTCACTGCCTGCACAACACTCATCGCAGATATCGAGCAAACCCTACAAGCCGGGCATACCCGTCAAAGAGACGAGCATATATGTTAAGACGCGAGAAGCAAAAGCTCCTATGTTTAAAATCTACCCCGTCTAAAATCACTTAGTTTGAAATGTCATAATATTCGTATGTATACAAGTTGGTATATATATATATATATATATATATATATATATATATACCAACTTGTATACATAGGCAGCGTTACATTTCTAACCTCGCATAATGCTGTAACAGGTTAACAACACTCTCTTAACTGCAACCCAACACGAGAGAACCTATTCGCGGAAAAGCTGCCAAATTGCGTCAAAGCGTCCTTTTAAGAGAGTTCTGAGGTCAGACAATTTTACACAAAAGTACCTCGTAATGCGGAGACGCCATAGAGTTTCAGATCGTTGTCAAGGATCTGAAACGCGAATTCGGACTGCCACCTATCGTGGTTTTACACAATAAAATTTAAGATGCGAAAATTTAAGTTCGCGAAAATCAAATAAAAATTAACCATCTACAACGTAGCGGTTTGATTGGTTCACCGAGTGGTGGGTCAACCAATCCGTTCAAATTGTTGTGTAATGTCGGGTCTTCAACAGAAAAATAAATCATACGTATGTGTTCAGTCTGAGGACATTGTGGCACACATCATGCTTCTCGGGACCAAACCGTGTAATCCCTGCCAGATGCACGGTTTCTGCCTAATAAATGCAGGTATACATTGAGCATGCATACGTATGTCGTAGGTGGTATAATGCCACTTTCTAGTTAATTCTCTCCATCTAAAAACTACAATTCTTATTGCTACTATGTGTGCCGCTAGTAAAAGTATGTAGGATCCAAATAATAGTATGTAAAGTATGTAGATCAAAATAATATGATCATAATAGAAGAAACATTTCGACATATGTTGTTAGAACACTGTTCGATCATGACCAGCACACATGTTTAACGCAATACGTAATGGATGCCGCTGGAACTGCATTTAACAAAAAAAAAAACATTCGATACGGATATTTGCCAATGAGACGTCAGGTCAGTGTCAAAACGACGAACAGACGAGACGAAAACGTTCTCTGTCCAAAGCCAGTATCAGCGGCAGTAAAGAATCAGAAAAAAGGGCGCGCGGTTACCAACCTGGTACATGCCCGACGCGGCGGCTGCAGCAGCATACTCGCCCCCGTTGACGGTTAGCGGAGACGGATTTCGAATGTACGATCTTCGGGCGATCACAGGCGAGTTGTCCGGACTATCGCGGTCGCGCAGCAGACGACTGGACGGGCCGCCGGCCTTGCTGAAGGCGCCGATCGGCGCACTCAGCGCTGAGTGCGTCAACGGCGGCTGGCTGGACACGTTGTTCAGGCTGGACGAACTGCCCCGCGACGAGACGGGCACAAACTCCTGCGCGCTGCTGATATCCTGTATGGAGAGGTTCGACAGCGAGGTGGCAAGTGGCGCCTCCTTTGGCATCCGCGTTGCCTGCAGTGGCGACCGCACAAAGCCGACTCTGTTAGAACTAAAGCCGCCGACCCCGCTGCTGCTGCCATCGCCACCCCCTCCACCGCTACCCGGTGCAGCCCACAACAGCGGCACCGAAAACGATCCTGCTGCTGCTGTTGTTGTTGATGCGGACGATGATAATGGTGATGAAGGGAAGGAAGAGGAAGAGAAGGAGGGGGAACACGACGCCGACGCCGACAACGACGACGACAACGATAACGTCGTAGCCGAAGACTTCGACGACGAGAACTGCGGCAGCGCCAACACAGCTGATGCTGCATGTGACGACGACGACGACGGCAGAGAGAATTGGCGTGAAACTGGTGGTGGTGGCAGCCCTGTCAGTGGTGTCAGCACCGATTTCAGTGGCACGATACCACAGCCGCCCTGCTGTATACGACTAAATGGAATGTCGTCCATTGGAACTGAGGTGGCTGGCGATCGGGAGAGCGCATCGGTAACGCGCATCGCTTGACTTGGCTTGTATTCTATTGCGGGTCTTTTCTGAAGTTTGTCCTGGGCAGCCATACAGGCCAAGCCCGGAGGATCAGGGCAGGAAGCGGGCACCGGCGACAACGTCATTAACGCTGAAGGCGACAACAACGACGACGATGATGATGACGCTATCATACTACACAGCACGTTGCCGCCAGCACCCGTAATCGATTCGCTGCCCCGGTGGAGATCAGAGGAGGTTCTTGGAACGTACGAACTTGGACCGGCTGTCCGCCCTTGACAGGAGGTCAGGCCTTGTGGTTGCGGCGCAGAGGCCCTGTTGTCGACCTTAGCAGCAGTAGTAGTGGTGGTAGTAGTATGATAAGTGAGCACCTGAGCAGGAAGGGAACTCGAGTAGAACTGAGCTAGGCCGTGGAGATTTCCCGAGTTGGTTTGGGCGACTTGGGAGCTCTGCAACAGGTGCATGCTTAGAGCAATCATCTTTGTTCACTTTCGACTAAAGTTCTAGTAGCTGGACTGACACTCCCTGCCCATTCTCCAAGCTCATCCCAAAAAAAGCACAACGTTTACGCTTACGCATTCATGTCTAGATTAGGGCACTCACAAGACTTACAAGGTTAGGGAACTCACAAGCTTATTTTATTATAATTAAAACATCATATGGGTCAAAGACATCCAACCTATAATACTCTATAAAACGCCACATCAATTGTCTATATATATATATATATATATATATATATATATATATATATATAATGTTAAAACGGACAAAAAGATAGAGTGGAGCATAAACTTGACAAAAATTACGTAATTATAAGCAGTCGTTATTCATCACCAGCGTACGTTTCTGGGACAGTACACTGTTAAAGATTGTGCTTTGGAGCATAGTTAGTCGACAGGCATTTTGCCCAGATAAACCCTAAACGCTATTGACTTCTCACCTGAAAAAATATACTTTATGGGTTGACTGCGGATCAACGAAACGCCATCAGCCTGTGAAAAATGAATGATACGCCACTGCGCTCTATGCAATTGTTTTTAAATCTTATCTTTATACGCAGCAATAACAGCTCGACGTAAATTGGTGCCACAGTCTGCAATTAATTGCCGTATACAAAGGTATCCGCTAGCTGGTAATGGAGTGTCGGTTTTTGATAAAAGCAGCAGCCTTCTCTCACTGTGCCGAGGGGTCCTGGTTGTGTAGAAAAACTAGGTCCATCTCTAAATATATGTATTTTTTAACCCTCATAATAGCCTTAGATCCATGTGGCACGATAGCATCTAAATATATCCATCATCGTTACTTTTTCGTTACAAACTTTATATATATATATATATATATATATATATATATATATATATATATATATATATATATGGTTTGGAACCGTATGACGATGCCTTAGGGTATACAAGATTCAACGGATTACTTACCATGTAAGAACTGAGCTTGGACTCCGCTGGAAGGTCGTAGCCGGTAAAGAGGACATCGTCGGACAGCAGGGCCTCTGCAATAAAAGCCAAAAATTATAGATACATATCGATGTGAAATTTAATCGGTTAACCTCAGTCGTATCTGTGGAGATATCCTGGTAATTCTCCCTGTGACTGCCACAGTTAAGATCGAGCCACTCGGCCCCACCCTCTATAGCCATGAGAAAATGCATATCAAACTTATCATAATGGAAATACCCTTATATATATATATATATATATATATATATATACATATATAATGAGATGTAGCTTCACCTTAACACAATTTCAAAAAAAAAATAAAGATATGTCTTATGCGGATTGGTTCTAAATTGTGTTTGTAGCAGGAGGCGCAACTGCAACATGTTGTGTTGAAGGTTTGTGAAAACATTTCTTTAACGGAAATTAAAGTCCACTTAGATGCAATTTTCGGAATTAATGTACCGGCGTACAGTGTCATTACCTAATTGATGACTTGCATTTAAAGAGATAGTATAGACACCGAGGATGTATTCCATTCTGGACGGTCAAAAACAGCTTCTGATGAGGAAACTGTGCTCATCAAAAACTCACTACCTTTCTACAGGGAGAGCCATACCTGGAGAGTACTACGTGATAGTCTTAAGCCAACGAAAGAAAAGCATCATATTACTTCGGCCCGCAATGCAGAAGAGCACTGTGCCGTTGCACCACGTCAACGAATGTAAGTCAGTGGCATTGTAATTACGCCACCGTGTTCGGTAAATGTTGACTCATTCTTTATAGATCGTGGAAGAACTAACGAACAAAGCAATTTCGCTCGTGTCGATAGTACCCCGGCGGCAATCAGTCGATTGGTCTTTCTTGACCAGCGAAACACTGATGAGTAGCCTTCCGAGCCTGGAGGGCGAGGTGTGAAAGAGATGATTGGATTTGATGGGCACACACTAGCCGCCAGTGAAATATGTGCATCAGGCATCATTCTTCCCGAAGCCCGAAGAAAATCAACAAAAAACAAAAGCTAACCATTGCTCGAAGGCTGCGATTGTGGCTGGTGGTGACCATGGTGCAGACTCTGCTGTTGAAGCAGATGCTGGCTAAGTGGACTCGATTGGTGAAGTGGTGGTGGTGGTGGGGGTTGTTGTTGCTGCTGCTGCTGATGGAGGAGTTGGTGATGGTGGTGATGAAGTTGCGGCTGTGGCTGCTGCGGTGGAAGCGGTGTTTGTTGTTGCTGTGGTTGGACATGTTGCTGCTGTTGTTGTTGTGCTGGTGGTGGCGGCGGAGGTTTTCCTGCGGCGCTGATATGTTGATGGTGTTCGGGCGTACCGTGAAGGAATTGACACTCGTTTCCGTAGAAACAAGTGCCTCCCGACGCGAAGTAGCGGCACACGGCCGTCGACTTGCTCATCACATCGGCGACTCGGAACTTCAGAGCAGCCGGATACCAGTAGCAACACCGGTTAAGACAAAATCACCCCCTGTGCAAGAAGCGTACACCGACGCTCTCACTGTGGCAGATTGTCTATGGATGTCTATGGAGATGATGGTGGATACTGACAACGATTGCGACAAATGAGGCCCTTGCTGATGCTGGTGTTGTTGTTGTTGTTACTGTTGTCGCCGTCGCCGCTGGTGTTTCTTCTTACAGTGCTGGCGTGCCTACCATTGTTGTTGTTGTTGTTGTCGTTACCCTTGTTGTTTGTGATCCTGAATCACCGAATCACGCACGCACACAGAGATACACAGATGAACAAAAGCACAATTCAAACATTGGTTATTCAATTGCAGCTCCGTCTGTATATAGGCTACAAGCGCACATGGAGCGTATATCTAATACTATATATATATATATATATATATATATATATATATATATATATATATATATATATATATCTAATACTATATATATATATATCTAATGCTATATATATATATATATATATATATATATACGACCAATACAAATGCAAATCAGCACACAATTATTTGTATTCCTACAAAAAAAATATATGTATATATATATATATATATATATATATATATATATATAAATACATATTTTTTTTGAAGGAATTGATTTCCGTAAGTATACATAATAATTTAGTGTCTAAATGCAATTGTATTGATCGTTATTCAATGCAATTCATTTAGTTGCAATTGCTAAACATGATCGTTACTTTTCCTGTACGCTGTTTAGTGCTGTGGCAATTGTTGTTATTATTACAATGTTTATATTTAGGTTGTCGTTGTTACTGTAATGTTTTATAAAGCATCTGCAAATACTAATATTTGTTTTAAAAACTTGCAAACGATATTAAGATTGCCGTTTCGGTACGATGCATGGACGATAGGTATAACAGTAGGTTCTAGGTAGCAATCCTGCACTCAACGACACCACCATCATCATCATTATCATCATTGTAGTAATGGTTAAAGTTTTTATAAAATGTTTAAACCCTCTCCTAAAGCTTCTTCCAGTTGAAAGTGCTCAACCTCTACCCCCATTTGATTCGGCACGGCTGCGGTAAGTATTACTCCAAGGTTCGTCAGGGGGGGGGGCAATTATGGGCATCATCGAACTATCCTCAACCTGCTCTGGAACTACTTTAGCCAAGTGGTCGTAATAGTTACTTCTTCCCGCGAAGCTGCTTACCCATGGTTATTATCTACACCTTAATGCTGTTTGTCTGACTGTCGCCTGTTCGGTAATCATACATTGATTGATGAAAAACTCGTGTCACGATCCACCACCACAACAACAACAACAACAACTCCAACAACAACAACAGCAACAAAAACAACAACAACAGCAACAAAAACACCAACAACAATAACAACGCCGCTGCCGACAACGACGGTAGTCATCGGATAAGCACTGTATAGGCAGCACTACGCAAGTATAGGCAGAAATGACTTTCGCCACATTCAGAACGGACAGTCTGTTGACAAGGTCAACAGACTGCTCACTTGTTTGATTCGCTCGCTCGCTCGCTGCGTAGTAAGTCGTCCCAAACCAAGAGGCCAGAAGAAGCAATATAAGGGAAACAGGAGACGAAGAGCTTACATAGCACACAACGTCACCGCTTCAGCCAGCAGCTCGGACTAATCTTGTACGATGCCCGAACACCCACAACAGCAACAACAACAACAACACCCACAACAACAACAGCACAAACAAATGCTTCCACGACAGCAATCTTCACTGACCATCTCACTGACCACAGCACAACATCAGCAATCCCGAAAACATGAAAACAATGTTGGCAAGAGCGAGATTCGCCGGAAAATGAAATAGAGTTCTATGTACAGTGTCAACAGAGTTCTCAACTTGCCTCCTCGACTGAAGACACTCAACCTACCTAGTAGCATCTATTCGCCACAATCATACATCGCCGGCTTGTTCAAAACATGAACGTCAACAACAACAACAACAACAACAATAACAATGAGCACAGTAACAAACTCGCACACCGCGGACAGTAGACAGAGACGCAGCGCACTTCATGAGGTATTGTCGACTGCAGCAGGTTCGGTCGTCGGGTGAATTCGAAACAATGAACGATCAACAATAACACGGTCATCAACGACAGCAGTAATTACGGCAGTCATCTACGCAACTACCGGCGTGCTACGAACTGAACAACAGCAGCAGATCAGTGCAGTGCAGAAGGCCTGCTTCTCTCCAGGACACGGAAGAGGACATCTCATCACTTCATTTTATCCAGTACTAGAGTGCTCTCTTGATGTAATTCTCTCTCTCTCTCACTTGCTCAGTTGTTGTTGCTATTGTAGTTGTTGTTGTTGATGTTGTCGTTGTTGTCGTTGCTGCTGTCGATGTCATCCTTGTTGTTGTTGTCGATATTGTTAAGTGCCCAGTGCTGCTACTTACTGCATAGTTCAACTAGTAGTAGAACACCGTCGTCTCTCTTTTGATAGTATTATAACACTGACCGACCGATGCGGGGCTCTACCCTCTTTCTCTGTTTCGCTCTCCCACAGTTAGTAATAATGGCGTCTATATGAACGATGACATATGTGACATATGCGTGTATACACGTACGTATGAAGTACACGTACGTATGATGTATGTGCATAAGACTATGATGTATAGGTGAGGTACACTTTATCGCTTCTGTCGCCACTGGTGCTGCCGACCCTAGTGGTAAGATCGTTCAGCTGCTGCTGCTGCAACACTGCTGTTCCTGCCAACGCACCTTACTTAATCACTCACTGCGTGACATTCGATAACAACAATAATAAGCAGAACGAAAACAACAATAACAACAACAGCAACAATAATATCAACAACAGCAACAATAATATCAACAACAACAACAAAATGCCGGATAAATGGATGGCTACAGCGTCCCTGGCGCTGCTGCCTTTGTTGTTGTTGTTGTTGCTGTTGTCCTGGCCATCGTCGTCGGCGCAGCACCAGGTTCTACCATCTCTTCTATACAGAGTCGCTAATGCAGCAGCAGCAACAACAACACAACGAGCACAGCAATAACAACAACAACAACTACTACTACTACTACTACTACAACAACAACAATAACCACCACCACCACAACAACAAAAACAAACAAAACCACAACAACACCACCACCTTATATCACCAACCAACGGACAAACAGTCATCGTCTTGCCTTGTACTTTTCTTCTTCTCGATCGGTCGGTCGATCGAGGGAGGACTCTCTCTCTGCAAGGTGGTGTGAACTGTTTCACATAGAGAGAGACACGGCCGTCGCGAATCAGCGGCAGCTGGCTAGGTTCGTCCGTTCGTTACCTGCTGGCGAACGATAACCAACCGACAAGGCAATGGCGGTGGCGGCGGTGACGGCGGTGGCTTTCATGACTCCTTTTCACGGCGTAAAAGCACCTACTGACGTGATGATACAGGGCGTCAGTAGTATCAACAGCAACAACAACAACAACAAAAACGCTGCTCTTCGTGGCAGCAGCAGCAACAACAACAATCAAACGAAGACTACAGAAGAGTACCGGACGACGTCAACGACGGTAGACGACGCTCAGTTAGTTGCCTGCCCCTTCTCCTGTTCTTCGGCAAAATGCCGAAGAACCCAAGTAATTCTGTCTGCGACAGCAACAACAGCAGCTGTTGTTGTTGTTGTTGTTGTTGTTGCTGCTTCTGATGTTGTTATTGTTGTTGCTGCTGTTGTGGGCATCCGGCAAATGTGCAGTGGCTGACCAGCAACAAATCTTGAGCAAAAGCCTTCGTTCGCTCGTTTGGCTGGTTGGTTGTCACTAATCGTCGCCACTCACCGTCAACATCATCACAATACCACACCACAATTATCACTGATGCACTGATAATAATCGACATCGGTCAATATATATATATATATATATATATATATATATATATATACATATATATATATATCATTTATTTTAACTGGATCAACAACTAGAGTTGCAACAGCATTAGCAACAGAAACGACGACCTCAACAGTAACATTACAACAACAGCAATAATAATAAATGCTCAAGGTATTATGACCACAAAAGGTAATCCGGGCACGTCTAGGTTATAAAGGTCAAGAGCAGTTTCAGTGCGTAAGACCACACATGATCCTAGACAGAAGATGCTAGACATCGGTTCCCACACTACCCACCAATAAAGTCGAGTGGGTGTGCGTAAAACAAGGGCATTGTGTCGTCTCGAATTAAAAACAAATTTACAATATTGACACAGCGCCAAAACTTGTTGACAACAACCAAGGTTCTCGACCTGAAAAAGTATTTGCATTTTCCCGCGTAGTGGAGAGTGAGTTAGATATCGAATCCACTTGTGGACAGCGCGATCTTTGTCGATGTCTGAGTGGGTAGATAATTCAAGTCGATTTCTCACAGAGAACGATAGGAGAAAATTGAGAGCACAAACATAACAGACGAAGCCAAATAGAGGGCTACGTACTGTTGTTGTTTTGTACAGCGAGAATTGAATTGAAGCACAGCAAATGGCCGGTACGAAACACTTCGGCTGGATGGGGAATTTTGATCTGTGCGACAAATCAGCAACGCACGACAAAAATGTGGCTCAAGTGAAGGCTGCGATTGACGAAAACTCAAACATAACCGAGGCGTCATCGCTAAACAAGAAACTAATTGGGCTTGGATGCTAAACTTCCATAAGATCCCGCACGACCACCCGGCCTCAGCAAAAAAATTTCACAGGACAAAGAAAGAAGCAGGTGGAATTTCTGGCTCGAAAATTTCCGACAAGATTAGAGGGCTGGTCATCGTTGTTTTCGAGACTCGCCACAGAGACTTCGGTCATTTTTATAACCCAAATCTCCAAATCCCACACCTCGCAGTGCCCAGACCAGTTGATGCGCCTCCACCCCCACAAAAGTAAAATGCCAGCGGTCAGCCAACAGCAAGATTGTGAGCGCCATTGCTGCCTAAACGTGAAATTGTGACGATGGAAGCCGGTTACGAGCCAGTTACGAGCGATGGGTAATAACCCTACCGAATGTCTAGCAAAAGTTTTCACAGCGCTCACCGGGAGAGCCCCAAAGCGTCTTGCGGGCAATAGCCCTTCCCAGGCTACAACAGCGCGCTGAAAACACTGAGGCTTTTTGTCGACGCATCTGAACCGAGAAGGAGGCGGCCGCATCTACATAGACCGCTGGTCAAGCGTGACCCAGCTTGGCACCGTGCGACTTGCTCTTCTTTCCGAACAAAAAAAAACAATTACTTCAGAGGAAAACGTCAGAGGAGTCACGCCAATCGGTGCCATTGACATGGAGAGCTGGAAAACATAAAAAAAAAACACACGTAATGTAAAGGTGCTCCTCAATGCGTAAATTTACCGCGTGTATCTACCATGTATCAGCAAATGTAGAAAATAAATCAGTTAAAATTACGTCGACATTCAAACACCGATTTACTGCCAGGCATACTACTAGAATGTCTCTACTTTCCGGCAGAATTGCAGATTACACATATATCTATACTCAGTAATGAAGATTGCAAAAACTTTGCCTCAGACCCCGACGAACTGAGTAATAACGTGCTTTTGTTTCTACTGAATATCAGTACTTTGTTGTTTTTGCTACTGTCCGTTTTCCTCCTTCCTAGCTGCTCTCTGACAGGTCTTAGAGGAGGAACAACAACACAATATGCTCATAACTACGATGCTGCTGATTATAATCGAAGATAAGAACTGCAACATATTGTGAGCGCCAGTAAGAGTAGCGACCGCGACAACAGTAGTACTAGAAGTCGTAATATAGTCACCATTTCCATGGCTATATTATGATTTATATAACATGGTCATAGAAATATTATGATTTATATAACATGGTCATAGAATGGTTGTAAAATACATTAAATAAAGCAAACAGTTACTGACAAACACAACAACCAGCAGCAGCAGCATCATCGTCACCAGCACAAAGTATCAATCAATCGATGCTATTGCAGTTGTTGGTGTTGCTACTGCAGCTGACACTGTAGCTGGGACTACACGAAGAAGAAGAATAAGAAGAAAGCATAATATATAACCATAACAATCACAATAAGAGCAATAACTGCAACGTAGCACTGGCATATAGGAGAGAACGCACAATCCTAGTTGAGACAGTTGTTGTTGTTTTTCATGAACGCGAACAAGACAATTTTTTCATCATCATTATCGTCTTCTTCTTCTTCTTGACGTTGTGGCTGTGCCTCTCTTGTTTCTTCGTCGTGTTTCGTACCTATCCAAAAAACTCGACGATGTTGTTGTCGTTGTTAAAACATTACAACAACAACAACAACAACAGCATAATGACAATTATGATTTGGTTGTAGTTGTTGTTTTTGTTGTCACTAATACTACTACTAGTAAGTACCGTCACCACCAGACCACCAGCTATGTAGTTCCACAAGGAGATGTTGCACAACTGCCGCCTGCTGCTAGAGCTGTTATTGTTGTTGTCGTCGTTGTAATTCTTGTTATTGTTGCTGAAGCAGCTGCTGTTGTTGTTTTTGATGGTGGTTGACTGCTCTGCTGGTCTTTTTTTTTTTTGGTCCGTCAATAAGTCGTAGTTGTCGACGACGGCTTTAGCTCGCTGCGCAGTCAGACACTCAAATTAACGTAAATTGCGAGAGTATCATGACGACTTCATGATGAGAGCGGCAACAATAAGAGTGCTACTATAATGACTATTCGTCTGATAATGATGATTATTTTTCTTTTTCTTATTATTATTATTGTTGTTGTTGTGTTATGGTGCTCTTCGGTTGGCATTCGTCGCACTTGCAATTTACTTTTACTGCCGCTACTACTACTACTACTACTACTACCACCACCACCATTACTACAGGCAGGCAGGCAGGTGGTCAATAACATCTGCCCATTTTCTTAACAACAGACCCTAGCACTAACCATCAGTCACCAACAGCAGCAACAGCCAGTGGTGAATTCAGTGTAACCTGTAGGATGGACCATGGCCATGGATTGATTGATTACAATTGATTGGTGGGTGTGCAGCACTCACTGGTGGTAGCCGTGGTACCGGCCGCCACAGTATTCGCAGTAGTAGAAGAAGCAGCTGCTGCAGCAGCAGAGGAATTGTTGTCGAATATTTTGTGGTAAAATGAACAGCCGTGATAGACAACTAACTAGTCGTAGTAATGATGATGAACCGTTTCAGCGACGACGACGACGACGGGTAGAGAGGGCTGCTGCTGCCCTGTTACTCCATCTAGAGCAACAGCGACGACGACGGCGGCGCAATCGTTACTAACAGTGGCATTTTCTAAGCTATTCTGCAAAATGCATAAATAATGGCTGAATGAGTGAGGGAAAATAAATGAATGGATGAAATCCGTTCGTCGTCGTCTTCCTCGTCAAAGCTGCTGCGGCAGCTACTGTTGTTGTTTTCGACGTCGTCGTCGTCGTTGTCGTCTGCTACACAAGCTGTGCTTTAAAGCCTTTGTGTTTACGCTGTACTCTTTGTCTATAGCCGCCGCTGTTTTGGCGGGCAGACGGCCGCCATTGCCGTCACCGCCGCCGCTGTTTTGGCGGGCAGGCGGCCGCCGTTGCCGTCGCCGCCGCCGCTGTTTTGGCGGCCAGGCGGCCGCCGTTGCCGTCACCGTCACCGCTGTTTTGGCGGGCAGACGGCCGCCGTTGCCGCCGCCGCCACCAGAGCGCTCAGCATTAGTTGGAGGCGGGCGCTAGCGGCGTCGGCGCCAATCGTCGCGCGACATGGCGCGACCAATCAACACCCATCTAGCAGACGACCTCGAAACCACAGGATTAGTGCGTTGTTGGATTATTGTCATCCAAAAGCTGTTTTCAAAAGCATGTAGATTCCCGAGGAGGATAGTCTAGAATTAAAAACAACCACCTTAAAGTCGAATAGACAGAGGCGCAAAGTGTCACGTTAGTTGTTTTTGCCTTCGGCGTCGTCGTCGTCGTCGGCCGGGCAAAATTAGCAAGTTAATGGCGCGCCATTCAAAATTGTCGCCACCATCGATAGCACCCAGCCCGCTGAAACCAGAGCAAAGGATAAAGTAGCGGGCATTAGGGAATTAGGAATCCGAAAATGGCTGTTTTCCGTCGCCTTCCCTATTCCTACCATATCAGTCTTCTACTGTTGACAAGCATTATGTAATATCGATACATACGACAACTCCCACATATGAAGTTCTTGAGTAAACATAAGATTATTTTATAAATGTATTTGGAAATCGATTGAGACTATATCGAGATCGAAATATATATATATATATATATATGTATATATATATATATATATGTGTGTGTAATTGTTAGTGATCAAAAAGGAAACTGACATGCATGCGTTGCGACATTTTTAAGATTTCTCTCTTAATGTGCTAGTTATCCATAATCACAGGCATACCAGCAAAAATATTATTATTAATATTATAACCGTCAATTACTATTGCGGTGTGAAAACATACCAATCATAGGGTAACAAGCGTTTGCAATATCGCAATACCAAGAACCCAGTTGCTAACGTTAATTGTATTATTTAATTCTTCTAAGAAGCTGCTAGACATGTTTCCGTTTCGCTCTAGAACGTTATCCTCGGTGCTTTAAAGAGACAATTCTATTTTGTATATAGTAAGGGTCAACTTACGACGCTTTGTTTTGTGACACACATACATATACACAGAGTAGGACATAGCTGTTAACGTCCGAGTAACTCATAAATGCTTTATTATTGTCCACTTGCCGTTACAGCTTGCATTCAAGTATAGGACAACGATCCTGATGTCGTAGGCCGTAAATTCGATCGCTATACGACCATTATCATCATTATGTATATACGGGTATTGGAGATTCTCTTTTATATATATATATATATTTTATATATTTATATATATATATATATATATTTATATATTTATATATATATATATATATATATATATATATATATAGACAATTACTTCTAAAGACCGTCATGCGGTTTGAAATTTGGCGCGCCGAATCGAAGACCAATCACTGCGCGCCGTTGAAGGTCTATTCGAACGGATTGGCCCGGGCTGGCGTCTTCGCAAACCGCGAGCGATCGGCGCACGGCAAGATCGTCCTCAAGTTTGAATTTGTGAACGCGGTAGCGAGTGGTAAGCTAACGGAAAAGCAAGTTCAGCTCAGTCAGCTAAATATGTCAAAGGACCAACATTGAGAAGAAGAAGACAAGAATGACAAGTCAGTGTGCGAGGTGGTAAACTTTTCGCATCGGGTTGCCGGGTTTAGTTTGCCGTTGCAAGTGCCAACGGTCGCCGAGCTGAACCGAACGGGTTTCGGTACAGTTCAGGACTGGTTTTCGGTACAGTTCAGGACTCGCTCGGAGTTTGTTCTGCGGGCGGTTCTACTGTTGTTGCGCGAGTCTCGTGTTGTTTGTGTGTGTGTGCGTGTGACTCGAGTCGCGACCGAGCACCGTCGCAAGATGCAGAGGTCCAATCTACAGGTGATGGTGCGGCCCAGGCGTTTGCCTGCCGGTGGCCAGCGCGGTTCGATTCAACTGGACAAGTACGGAAATGAGATTGAGATGACCAATAACATGTTCCAGTACGACGTCGTATTCGACGAAGACGCGAGCCAGGAGGAGATCTATGAACGACTCCGATCGGCGGTCGAAAAGCTAGTCGAAGGTCAGTAATCGACCGTCGGCCAGGCGGTTTTTCGGGCAACAGGTTAAACTCGACCAGATTGTCATTATCAGATTTGTCTTTTAAAAAAAAAAACAAATTAAATCTAAACGAAATCCTGAAATCTTGACCATTATCCATATTGCATACTGTAGCAACATGACTTCGACGTGATGAAATCAAGTTACTATATGGACACTCACTTTATTTAATTATCAAATTCTAACAATGAAATCTTGACGACTTTTCCATATTGCATATTGTAGCAATTCGACGTAATGAATTCAAGTTATTATATTTGTCTCACTACGAATCTTATGTCGTCGGCTTTCGGTTGCAGGTTACTGTGTCGGAATTCTGGCGTACGGTCAAACGTCGTCTGGAAAAACGTATACGATCGGAACAAACGGCGTCGAAGAATGCTACGTGAAAAATCCCGGCATCATCTCGCGAGCCGCAGCCGATATCTTCCGATTAGCCGTTCCCCGCGACGAAACGACTCAAATTAACGTTCGAGTGACGTTTATGGAGGTGAGTCACGTAAACTTTCACTTCAGTCGTATATTCGCACCTTTGACCAGGTGACTCACATTTAGGATAGTGCTGTTTCTGTCTAGTATTGCTTGATCAATAGTATGGACTTCTTTCAAGATGATTCGCCAAGATGATTGTGTATGACGTATGATGTAGTGCTGATGAATGGTCTTCGTCTTGCATATTTGAGAGTATACGGGTTTATTAATACTCGTATGTATCTTGCCTGATACGATGACACAGGTCACAGCGTCCCGGTTCAATGACCGTGTCTAGAGGAAGCCTAGTAATTGCTACCAGTAACTATGAATGGCTGACGAACATAGAAATTCAAAGGTCGTTCCGTCTAGAGAGAAGGTAGAGTGCGTCTAAGATGTTTAGCAAAGTTCTTTTAAACAGCAAAAACCGATTTTAAAATGTGAATGCCTTATTGTTATTGAAGAAAAGTCTGCTAATAATGTTTTTTTTGGCCGCACGATTTTAGATATATAATGAGCAGGCATTCGATTTGCTTCACGTGGACGACAAGAAAAAACCGGTAATCAAGAAGGTACGCGATGTTCCGCGAAAAGATCGGCCTGGAGAGCTCGTTACTGACGTAGAGGGGCTCGTTTTCGAGGACGTGAGGTCAACGGAGGAGGTTATGAACGTTTTGCAGAGAGGATCAGCTAACCGGCGGGTTGCATCTACGTCGATGAACGCAAACTCATCCCGTTCCCACGCGGTCTTTACGATTTTCGTCGAGCACCTAAATGATGCCGGAGAGTCGACACTGGCCTCTACACCGTATTTGCAGCTGGTGGATTTGGCCGGCAGTGAAGTCCCTGAAGGTGACAAGGCAACGATGAAAGAGGGCGTCAACATTAATAAGTCGCTTTCAGCACTTGGGCGAGTCATTATTCAGTTACGCGATCGATCTGGCCACGTGTCCTACCGTGACTCGGTGCTCACTCGTGTTCTTAAGCCCCTTCTCGATGGAAACTCAATCACGACTCTCATAGCGTGCGTTTCGATGGAGGCGTGCAATGAGGCCGAGAGTAAGAAGACACTACATTACGCTCAGCAGGCGAGAAAGATCGAGATATCCGCACAGAAGGCGCAAAAAGCCATTACGCGAGAGGAATTCCTAAAGTTAAAGGACGAAAATCGGCGTTTGAAGAAGCTTTGCGCTCAGCATCAGCTTGAGCTCGGTGACCTCGAAGTGACCATCATGGAGCTCGAGGAGGAGAAAGAAAAAGAGACAGGGGGAGATGCCGCGCGCACAGAGGAAATGATCCAGATTCTTTTGAAGTATGAAGCGGCGTCGAAGCGTAACGAGGTGCTTCAAGAGAGGTGCAATCAGCTCGAAGGGCTTATGGAGACGTTCTCCAAGCGGTTCGAACAGCCGGACTCTCGAAAGAGGTAAGAATAGTAATGACGACATTGTGTCCAATTTTAGCATGCATTCACCACACGCGTATCCAGTCATGTGGGGCGTCGGCTTTGATGTATGTGGTTGGTAATTTCATTCTGCTTCGGAAATAATTAAGCATTTTTTACATGTGGCTTTGGGAGTAGCATTGCCTATTACTGGATATATATAAATATACATATGCATATTATCAAGACTTTAGCGTAGGCACGGGAGTAGGCTAAGCTATTTTGATGTTTTTCTGTATTTCTCGTATGTGTTAAGGACCATGTCGAGCGCCGAAATGGAGACGAGTATCACCGGGCAGTGCGAGGACGCAGTGGAGAATAGGGCAGAGGACGGCGCGGATACTGAGGAGCCACGCGATGAGCTTGCGCTTGTTTCAGCACTCTCATCGCTAGATCGAGACTACGACGAGCATTCGAACCAGCTCAAGTATTTTGTCGAGATGCAGAAGAAAAGCCAGCAACTACAGGACAAAGTGCTTGATCTGGAACAGCAGCTGGAGGCTTCCGAAAAGGAAAAGGCAAAAACGGCAAGCCTGCTATCTAACAAGAAAACGCCGTCTGGTGACCTTAAGGAACTACAGTGCAAACTTGACTTGCAGACCGAAAAGAATCGCGATTTGCAGGTAATTATTACTACTTCGATTACTACCGCCTAATCGACGCAATATTTCCGTCGTTTATTCCTGTACTGATTGTGCAATGGATACCGAAACGACACCCGTGAACACAATTTTGCCGTATATTATTGTGTGTAGGATTATCCTAAGTTGCGGATACGTTTATTTTTTTTGTTTATATTTTGGAAAATGTTGACCAACTGAGCTGACTCTTACAAAATGAGGCGTAAGGCGGAGGGTAGATGTATAGCATATTTGGGACGATCGTTTGACACAGTGCACTTTTCCATTTTTGACTTGTCGGTCATCTCATTATAGGAGAAGCTCAGCCAGCTAAGAAAAGAGCTGAAGAACTCATCGGTGCAAAATGAGACGATCGAGAAGTACAAGGCGAAAGTTGAGTCTATTAACCGCGAGCGAGTCAAGCTGCATAGGCTGTTGAAGGAACAAAATAAGAAGAGCCAGGAAGAAATGAAACGACAGAAGCGTGAGATGATCTCGCTGCAACGCCAACAACAAAAGGCCGATTCCGAGCGGCGAAAAATCGACGCCAAGCAGGCGGCAGTACGACGCTGCCAACAACGGAAACTCGAACAGGCGTTGGCTGCCAAGGACCGCCTTGAAATGTTGCTCAAGAAAAAGGCCGAAAACAACAAGGCAACGGCCGCCAAGCAGCATCAACAAGCCAACAACACGTCAAATAGAGGCAAATTGGACTCGTCATCTGCTAGCACCAGTATCTATAGCAGGGTGAAGGTAAGCAATCCGTTTATGCTAAAACGCGTTTTGTCTTATTTTTCAGAACCTCTTAACAAAACGCGAATTATTCAGTTAGGTACTCTTTGTATATGAGTGGTTTTATATCTTCGTTAAAAGGATGGCTTTCATTTTGCCGACTCAAAATATGGCTTTCATATCGAAGTTTAGATATGAGTAGATAATACAAAATTGTACATTTATATCTCAGTGCTTAATATTGCGGGCGGTTAAATAGCTATTCTTTTAAATGTTATTCTGGTAAATTCATATACGATGTCACCTGCGTGTATGGTTAGTTGATGCTTAAGCTCAAGGTATACACAGTACTGACTTGCGTCAATTTATAAGCAATGTGTAATCATTTGTTAATTCAACTAATAATGCGCATGTAGAATATATATGTAGATATATGCTTAGGGGTAATTCTCTCTATACTATTAAAAGCAATGTAGCCCCACGCCGTGTGTTGATAGCTTTCTGCTGATGATTTTTTGCCTCTTTAAAGGCAGGTACTAGGGTACATTCTTACAAACAATTTAAAACCCTTCCATCATTATATGAACATTCAACGAACATTTTCAGGGGTTAGCAAATATTTTCGCAAATATTCTAAGAAATGTAGATAGGATATCATCAGTTTTAAAGTTTATGTTTGACTTTATGGAAACAGTGGAAACACACCCTATTTGAGTCCTTATTTCATAGCAATTTGCGTGCGGTATTACATGGGCTTGGTGGCATATTTCAGGAAATCGTCGACGATGAGGTAAATATGGCGGCGACGCGGGCATTAACGACGTTCTACATTGACGAGTACACCAAACAGATCCAAGCATTGTCTAGCCGAGCTAATGAGATCGAAGCCCAGCTGAACGAGGCGGCCGCCGATCTAGATGACAACGCCCGAAGCGAGCTTGAGGCTGAACGGGCGGAGTTGGCCGAGAAGCAGAAAGACGCTCAACTGGTGCTGGACAAGAACCAGGCGGTTCAGAAGAGCGCCGAGAACAGTGGTAAATTACATGAGCGGTTTTCGGCCATCCCGTACGAAGCTCAGTTGGCAATAAAGTTCCTGGTGTCGAAGTGCGAGACTGTCGCCTACCAAGCGGCTGCCTATCGCGACGAACTGGCAACACTCAAGGAGCAACACCAGCACACACAGCAGCTGCTTACCAACTGCGAACATGAGAAGTACCTTGTCGAAGAGAAGTATGCCGCCTTCCTTCTAGAGGCCGGTTCCACCAAGGACGAGGCAGACCTCGAGAAGCTGGAGCAAGAACTCAAGGAGAAAGACGCCATGATCGACCAGCTCAAGGCCAAGTTCAACGTAAGTAATGTCCCACACACGTGAATATGGTCCATTTAGTTAATAGGCTGTGGGTATCCTCGGCGACTATGTTACTTCTGGGGTGCCCACTCTCGGAACATTATGCTATTTCTACCCAATAGCTTCAAATTCACTATACGCGTGGTCAATGACAAGTGAGTACTTGTCAACTCGTATATATATATATATATATATATATATATATATATCGTATGTATATTCGGAAATATATGAACGAACATATAGTGAACGCAATACTTGCACAAAGTGTTATGAAGCGTGCCTACAAAATATATCTAATTGACCTACATGTGTACCACATCTGAAAGGCGCAACTTTTTTTTCTCAGGATAATTAAATTACTATTTTGTAATCGTTGATAATACGATAATTGTCACCTTGTATGCCACGTATGTATCATTGACAATGTCAGTTATCTCGGGTGCCGAAGCTATATTTTCTATATTAGCGAGATACGGACGTAACCTAGTTCTGTCCATACGACATAGCTATATCTCGGCAGCGGCTTCGTGTCTACGAAAGTTAACCTTTACCTCCTTGCTTGCGTTCTGTTCTAGTCAATGTCTCAGGGAATCTTGATTCCATGCTCGCCGTTCGCTCCCGTTCGGCCGCCACCACAACGGCGGGCGCCGTTGGCTGCGCGAGGTGGCGTCGCCCCGCACAGGATGGTCGAGCAACTTCGTTGGGATGCCGATCACGAGACGTCGACGCTATTCTCGGAGGACGAAAAATCGTTTGCGGACAATCCCGTTGCCGACCCCGACTGGGTCGCTACCCTGTCTACGGAGAGACACCGCCGGACAAATCGAAGCAAAAACGACAGTGGCATTAACAACAGTAGCAGCAACAACAACAATAACACATTTGCAGGGGCGGCGGCGGCTACCGGCGACAGTGCGTCGTCTCACGCGCCCTCATCCCGGTCGGGAAAGAGAACGACCAAGCGAAGCTCACACGACGCGAACGCCCAGGCCGACGTGGAGAACAACGAGCCACCACTACATAAGAAGGTACTAGGAGAGGCGCCCCATTAAGAGGCAAATGGCTAACCGACTGTGACTTGTCGTATCGTATGCGTCCGAAAGCGGATCTGGCGCATACGCAGGCACCACTTTTCGTTTTTCACAGCTTCGTGTGATACGCCTAGTTTGAGTGCTATATTATGATGTTCGCGTGAACATTGTTGTTATGAAATTGCTATGATAAACCGTATGAGTCCCCACTGTTAACAACGCATGCCTGTCTATTTGTTTCTTTGCCGGACACTTGCCATGTGCGTTGTGTCACTGTCATTTGATCTCGTCTGTCTGCACATATATTGGGAATGGTATCGAGAAGAAGTCTGATGGCGGTGCCGCGTCCACTCGAGTGACCTGCCGCTGTAGCGGGGGCAAGTCGTGCCAAAAATGTCAATGCACGCGCGTTGGACTAACCTGTACGGCGCAGTGCAAATGTACTGCTAACTGTTGCAACGCCCCAGTTCTGGTAAGTCTCAATCCTACCATTTTGCAGTGTGTAGTTTCACATTCTGTTTTAACGAGAATGATAAGCAAACAGTACTGAGTGCCACTTTTTGGCTAGCGGGAGTTGCCACGATTCTCTTTCCAGCGTGTTCCCCCGTGATGCGCGCCCCGAATTAGACGTGCTCCGGGCACCTTCCTCGCAAATAGAAACTTGCTCAAATGGTTGAGATTCTTTCGCCCCCTGGCTCCAATTCTGATTGCCAGCAGATTGGTAAAGCAATCGTTAATATTAAATCAAACAACATGTGATTTCTACATTATACTTTGTTCGAAGAGAAAGAAATCTTGCGTGGAACGCATGAATTTAACTGCCTTTGTGCACATGTGTTCGCTCTATTCCAGAGTGATGAGGACCTCCGTCAGCCAACACCGGCGTCAATTGCTCAGATGGCACTGTCAGTGGAGGACCACAAACTTTACTAGAACCGCCGGCCACTCTTTATTGAAACCACACTGAAAAGCTTATTTCTTTATTTATTTAGAATAGTTGTGTGAATAGGTATCTTCCATGCGTAATATATAGGTAGTTAGATAACAGATGACATAGCTTGATTTTAGCTGATTTAGTGTACAATTAACAAATGTATTGTACAAATCGATAAATCGCCATATATTTCTTTTGTAAATATAATAAATGCTTTTTGGGAAATGTTTCTGTGCTCATTTAATCATCAAGTATTACCAAAACTCTAACAATATTAAACAGTGTTATTGTGTGCGATTGGCTTCACAATTAACGACGGGAGCGCAACATTGTTTCACTCATCAAGAACTTGAGTACATAAGCTGGATGCATAATGCAATGCATCCAAAAATAGACTGAAGAATTGCTATTGTTTGCCGCTTCTGTTCGCACATACCCATACACGGATATATATATATATATATATATATATATATATATATATATATATATATATATATATATATATATATATATATATATATAAATATTTAGCTGTTTTGTAATGGAAAGGTGACTACGCTAGGCCCTCTTTGCATTTGAGCAAAGGATATCAATAATATTATATTTACAGCAAAACTTGTGTCAATCTTTATTGTGTGGACAGCCGCTATTCATCTCTCGGCTCTGAAACAAGGCAAAGTTTGCCGTTGCAGCATCCCTTTTCAAGCAAAACACTAGCTTCAGATGTTGGATTACATCTGTCTTAGAAGAACCATCTAGCTATATCTCACATGAGCTCAATTTGTTCTGTGGAGTGGAGTCCACAAGTCTAGGCCTTCAACTTGACCCGGGTATAAACTACTGAACCAATTAAGAGTTTATTTTCAAAGAAACGCGTCTTACAGAACATGCGTGTTTCATACATGGTAGTACTTCTCATCTCAATTATCCATAAAGTGATTAGTATTTTATAGCACTCTGTTTAAACTGAATAGTTATTTTTAGAGCCATTGCAACAAATAAATTAGTTGTACTAAGCGATCAACCACGCTCCGAAGAGATGCGGTTGAAGGGTTTGCAAGAACCCGGTGAACGTGAAAAGCTGCGCGGGCGTGATGCTGTCCAGACGCCAAGCTACTGCCTTGTGGAAGCCCTTCAGCTGGAACAACACTTCGTCCGAAATGTATACCGGAAAAAAGCTGCCTTCCAGCAGCGCAGATCCCCAAGGTTGTCGTTGGGGTGGATAGGAGGAAGTTTATCTCCTTAACGGCACCAGCTGTCTCGAGCCTAGCGTCTGAAGGAAATGTTCTCACGTCACCAGTTACGTCAGCTAAGACCCTCAGGCGGCACTCGGCGATGCAAGCGGCATCGGTGCGTCGAATGTCGTGACGCTCTCCTTGATCTGGCTGATCTCATCATTCCTGAGGGCATCTATGCGGACGACGGTGTCAAACTCTAGCAGAGTAGATCAGTGAGGTGGACTTCGGATACGTCCCAGACTAGCCAGTGGGTCGCTCAGGGATGCCAGATACATGCGGCCCATGTGCTGATTGAAGCATACCCTTTAAGAGGTCATGAATGAGTATGATACCTATGAGAGGTGCACGAAGACAGTTCATCCTGGGTCTGGGTAAAGTAAAGGTACGACAATAAAAGCAATAATAGTAATAATAATAAGCTGTTATTTGAAATGCCTGATTTATGGAGATATTGTTCACGTAATAATTTATGATAACGTTTTTCCTTAACCAAATTATTAGTTGTTTGTTTCCATAACCCATTGCCGAGAGTCTTTCATAATTTGGCCATAGCCATATCAAGTCGATAGTTGAGATACGTACTAGAGATTCTCAGAAAGTGGACTTTATGATTTCGGTTGCTTTGGGATCCATTTCCAATCGCAAATCTGGAGGTAACATGCCACGGAAGCTTTTATATGCAAAAATGCCCAATTAAAATTTGTAAAGTGATGGTATTATAAGTAGTTTGATAGTAATTAATAGTAAAAAGTTCTGGGATTCAATACTTATACGGGCTTATGCGCGAAAAATTTCGCCAGGAAGATCGCCGCAGATCGCGATTCAACACTAGGCCTCTAGTGTCCACTCCCGGGCAGGACCCACTTCCTGCTCGGGACATACTCGTAGACTAAGGAGAGGGTCGCAGCACGGGACTCCCCTCTTCTGGTCTCGAGGTAATGGTTCACAATTCCGAACCAGGAGAGGGTGTGAGAGGTGGTTTTTAGTGGGTAGAACGCGCGGATTGGATCGAGTATTAAACTCTTTCCCGGCGTTTAGTCCCACAGTACCCTCCATTAACATCGGAGGGTGTGCGTAAAGCATTTTCCACCTCTACAAAAAAAAATGTACAACGTTGCGATACAGTTTCGTTCCCCCTATAATCAAAATTGTTCTCCAAGCATTATTCTTTGCAACACGTATTTTATATATAAGTGTTGTAAGGATTGACCCGAACAGTGGCACACAATATATAGTAAATAAATAACGATTTATATACACATCAAATGGTACGCTAATATTGCTCAGTTTGCCCACTTCAGACACAATCTGTTTAAGTTTGCTAATTAAGTATATATATATATATATATATATATATAGGGTCATTCATATCCTTATGAACTTATTTTAAGGTTTGGTAGAATTCGGCAAGAGAATAAGTTTTCCCAATGGAAGGAGGGGCGGAAACGTCTTGTCTAGGAGAGAGAGTGAAATTTATCAAAGTAGTTATTATGCCTTTTTTCTCCTACGTAGTTGTTCAAAATCTACGTTTGCGGGAGAACATGTCAACGCATAAAGAGATCGATTATACGGGCGTGTTCGGAGGAAAATTCTGCACAACGGAAGACACTTCACTAGCTTGCGTAGCGAAAATCAAATAACCAGATTGAAAAAAGTCATAAAGTCGATATGTTGTTATGTCTTACGTTGACGCGTATTTGCGAAAAACCGTAAAGTTGTTCCATTACTACGAAATTGTATGTCCAAAAGACCAGTCTCACGCAATAACAAATTTAATGCCCACCATTTTCGTTCCAAAGTGATTGCGCTGCGTTACGTAGTTGGCAAGTAACTAAGCTTTTTCGGTAGCCATATCGAAGACATGCATACTTGCATAGGGTGTATGAGAAAGTTAGGTACATGTTTTGAGGTTTGGTAGAACTCGGCAAGATAATAATTTTTCCTAGTAGAAAGAGGGGGCGGAAACGTCTTTTTACGGCAAAATGTTACGGTTCTGAACGTGAAAACTTGCACGTTAAACATAACAACTATGACTGTTGAAAAAGCTTAGTTACTTGACAACTACGCACCATTACTTTGGTACGAAAATGGTGGGCAATAAATTTGCTATTCCATGCGAGTGGTCTTTTGGACGTAATGAATGTAAAAAATTTACGATTTTTTATGAACAGGCGTTAACGTAACATATCATGTTTTTATGACTTTCCTTGATCTGGCCATTCGCTTTTCATTGTTCAAGCTAGTGAAGTTGTGCAGAATGTTCCTCCGAGCACGCCGGTATAATCGGTTCCCTCTTGCGTTGACTGGTTCTCCCGAAAACGTAGATTTCGCACAACTATATAAGAGAAAAAAAGGCAGAATAACTACTTTTATGAACTTCACTTCTAAACAAGACGTTTCCGCGTCTTCCTTCCATTGGGAAAAATGATTTTCTTGCCGGTTTCTACCAAACCTTGCAATAAGTACATAACGATATGAATGACCCTGTATCTGTGACTTCAAAACGAGAAGGAGGGGTCAAGAGTTACACTTAAACATTTATATTAAAATGCTAACTGTATATTACTATTGAGCAAGTCCGAGTTTGTAATAAAACAGAGTAAAGAAAAGTTCTGCCGATGCAATAGCTTTTAGTTCACTAGTTTTTAGGATTTTTAAATATTTAAATATTTAAAACGTGTTGATGGTAAGCTAGTTACTTGTGGTGTACCCAATTGCGGAGAACACGGTGATGACACGGTGTTGCCGTTTCTGGTGATCTGTACACACTCGCTTACGCAAGAATTAAAGACTGCTTTAGGTCGTTCAATTATTTTAGTTTTGTGAGTATTTTAATAAGAATGTTTTTTTATATACAGAATCAAATTATGGTTTTACATCAAACAGTAATCATCATACCAGCAACATTTAATTTGACTCCCAAATATATTTTTGGGATTATAGTTATATGTTCTTGAAGATGATTAAGAGCTAAGTTAGTATTACGAAATTAAAGCGGTTAATTTCGTATTATATAACGAAAGCAAAGCGGATTAGTAGAATAAAGTGAATATTGTAAAGACATAGAATAACCTGACTAGTGCTAAGTGATTCAAGTAATTTAGCCAGATAGCTCGTTGTTTCATGTTTATTTCCTTGTTTAAATATTGGTGTGATTATTTCTAATTGTAGTTCTCGCGGGCATATGGCCACAAAATAGTTGATATGCAGATAATATATAGCCTGATGAACTTGTCGGTCATATATGCTAGGCATCCACCCATGTTTGCTTTAAGTTTACTTAACTTGAGAATGATTGCCTCGAAGGCAATAATAGTACAGTCAAGTAAATTTAAAGCAATTTTTCCTGATGATTACACTAGTTTTTGGCTTTATCAGTTCGCCTGTCATCCGTTGCTCTTGTCGGACGCGTAATTGACCACAAGAACTGCTCTAAGGTCGGGCGAGGACGTCCATTGCGCCAAATCATTTCTTCAATATAGGTTCGTCTTGGTAGCAATCAAGGCATATATCATCTAGTATATGTTGATGTATTGACCCGACTCATTTCCGAATGCAATCGAATGGTGCGAACGTGCGCGAGTCATTGCATCAAGCAATGTAACGATGCTCTCGAATATTAGCAAAGCTTACTTCGCTATACATGGGATGATTGATAATTACTCAAACGCCATTAATTCAAATGTTATGTTTTACTACTAACTAGTACAGCCATAAATTAATGCTGATATGTTTGATTTTATCTATGCTATTATGTAGACAACAATAAGACACTGCCTCTGGTGAGCGTTTAGGTGCCGAAAACTTTGTATAATCAATTAACTTTATACTCAAAGCGGAATTCGTTATCCGGTCAGATTTAGCCGACTTTAACCCTCAACTTCTCAAACCTTTAGATCAATTATAGCCTTTAGATTGCATGGACTAGGGTGGTATGTCGGCTGTCATCTTGTTCGTGAAGATTAACACAAAACATAGGATAAGAGTTTGTATGATCACGCATGCCTTGTGTGATTCTTAATATTACAATACAGTAGATATAGTGACATTGCCGATGGCTGCTCCAACTTAAATTGTATATAATTTGTATTTGAAAACGCTGTGTACTATTTTTTCACTCTGAGAAGCTACTGCGCATGTTTCCGCTATGTAAGTGCTATCTACGATGAACTAAGAATACGATTACGGTACTGACGCCTAGCCGGTGTATTCCAAACAATTTTTTTAACCAACCAACGATTTACCATATATATATATATATATATATATATATATATATATATATTTATATATATATATATATATTTATATACAGGTAGTTCAATAAGTTCTTAGAATGAAAACCGAGAATTTTCCAAATCATGTTTTTAAATTTTTCTTATTCGATATACTCCCCGAGAAGCTCAATACACTTTTCCCACCGAGATTTCAGAGCTTTCATACCTCTTGAGTAGAATTCCGCGCCGTTAGACTGAAAATAGGCATTGACAGCAGCCTTAACCTCTTCATTGCTGGAAAAACGCTTTCCACCGAGACTATTTTTCAAATGTCCGAAGAGGAAATAATCAGAGGGGGCCAGATCTGGAGAATAGGAGGGTTGTTCAATAAGTTCGAACCTCAGTTGGGCCAGTTTTGCCGATGCTTGCCGGGACTTGTGTGCAGGAGCATTGCCCTGGTGAAACGGGACAACCTTTTTCTGCAAAGTGGGCCGTTTCACAATGAGTTCTTGCTAACGGCAGTCCAACAGTCTCACATAATATTCTCCTGTGATCGTTTTACAGCTCTCAAGGTAGTCGACCAGCATTATTCTACGTTGGTCCTAAAAAACTGTAGCCATCACCTTTCCGGTCAATGCCGTTGTCCGCACCCTCTTCGGAGGTCCTTCATCAGGTGCACACCATTGGCAAGATGCTTCTTGGGTCTCGGGAGTGTAGTGATGAACCCGGCTTTCATCGACGGTCATGAATCTGCACCAAAATCCGACAGATTGTTCGACATCTTGGCCAAATTTCGCTGTAAAGCCAAAACAGGCGCGTCTTTTTGGCCTTGGTTGAGCAAATGCGGCAGCCATTTTGCTCTAAGCTCTTTCATCTTCAAATTTTCGTGTAGGATAAAATGCACACTGCCTAAATTAATCCCTAATGCCTCCGCTATTTCCTTAATGTTCATTCGCTTATCTGTGCCAAGAATTTTTCGCACTTTCTCTACGTTTTCCTCATCAGTTGCCGTTTTTTGGCCTCCTGGACGTAGTTCATCCTCGGTGCTCCTGCGACCTCTTTTTAACACATTAATCCAGTTGGAAACAGTGGCAAAACATGGCGCATAGTCACTGTACGTCTCGTCTAACTCAATTTTTACTTGGGTCGCATTCCAACCTTTGAAATAAAAATGCTTGATAACCACTCGAAACTCTTTTTTCTCCATTTTTAAAAATCACGCCGATACGTTGCACGGGAAAAGCTATCAAACGAAATCGCAACGGCCAATCACCATAATATATTGAGTGCTAGCAGTCGAAAAGTTGCAGTTCCTATTAGCGGTGAAAGCGTGCCAAAATTCGAATTCTAAAAAGCTCATTCTAAGAACTTATTGAACTACCTGTATATATGCGACAAGAATGTCGCACAATTCGGCCAACTAGGGGTGTTAGGCAGAAAGATCCTCTGTTCCCCCTTTTATTTAATCTAGTCCTCGACGACATTCTTTCAAAATTAGACAAAACTAATATCGGGTACCAACTTACTGATGACTTCCGCCTTATGAGCTTAGCCTTTGCGGATGATCTCATCCTCCTAGCCTCCATGAAATCTACTCTCCAACGGCTCCTTAATATTGCGGACCCCCTTTTTAAATCCCGAGGCCTTGAAATTAATACTAATAAAAGCTTTACTATCCCCCACCCATTTAATAGGAAGGAAGGTAAAGGTTTTATTAATACCGTACCAGAAGTTAACGTTGGAGATTGGCAATTGCCAGCTAAAAGTATGAGCGATGTGCGATGTCCCTCAGATGTGCGATACAACACACAGGCAAACTATAAAGAGACATGACGACGTCTGTATATATATATATATATATATATATATATATAGCACTGAAGTAATACCACAAGTATCCCGGTCATGTAGGTTAGGGGGTCACCAGGTTTTTAGTGGGTTCGAGAGTCTCACACTACCCAGACCAAAGGGTGTGCGTTATGCATTTTTGCTCCTGGCCTCCTGTAAAAAAAATATATATACATATATATATATATATATATATATATATATATATATATATATATATATATATATATATATATATATATATATATATATATATATATATATATATATATATATATATGTGTATATGCTCCTGCGGTAATTTCACGCTCCTGCGGGACGAGCGCGTCACTGAAGCCCGTCAATCCCTGTCGCGACCTTTTAGCGATTCCGAAGTTATTGACTCAATAATGAAAGCACTCGGGGCCCGACTTGGTCACAAATGAGTATCTTGCAATTCTAGCCTTTATCCGTATACGAGTATATATAAATATATGCTATACATTTATCTAAACCGGCTTAAACTCGTCAAGTGTGTTTTTCTCCTGGTTGTCTTTGAATGCATTTTAATATTAGAGAATTATGCAAGGAACCAGCTTTTCACGCATACTTTATTAGGCGTAATGTGAGGATAAAAACTCATCACGGTACGCAGCCGTGACTCTTATCACCATGTCTATCACGATTATTCTGTCTCGTTGGTATAAACGTTTGCAATCTTAACAATAAGCCTCTTTGTGGAGCAGTTATATGCTAATGTATATCGAGCTAGCTTTTTAAATTTTATTAGAGATGAAAAATGCTTTTACGCATACCCAATTACTCTTATTGCGTTGAGTAATGTGGGACTCGATACTGCATGTTTAAGACCATGTGTAGTATTCTCTAAAAAATCCTCTTGGATGGTTTGTATAGCTCAAGCATATCCGAAATACTTCATTTGGCAATACCGTTGATAATATAGCACATAGCTCGCAATTGTGTCACGTTTCTATAAAAAGAAAGTATACAATAATAAACACTACAGTCGAAATGCCAGCGTTCCAGCGGGTTATCCGGTGACCTGTAGCGATCGTATGACATTACGGCGACTAGATTTGCTACCACATTATGGGTCTCTGCTTTAAGTCGAGCGAATCAGTTCTCCCATCGTAAAGGGCGGGACACACACCACATACTTGAACGACACAATATTCGAAGCAGTATCACACCGATGACACAACTAGCCAAAGTAACACTAGTGACGACTACGCCACCACTTGCATGAGCCGTCGCCTTATCCGGACAGAACAGTTCCAATAATGTTCTCTCTTTTTTATAGCGCAATGAAGATTGCATTCTAACAACAACAGCAGCAATGATGACGACAATGTTAATCGCCTGATACGTCTCGTGCCGTTAGGTTCGTTCTGCAGCTACTAATAAAACGGACTCCAAAGCTCTTCTGAAGAAAGTGCGTGCACTACGACAACTCAACGTGTGCTCCGAGCGGCAAGCGCCCGATCCCACTCACGAGTCTTGACAGGTCCTAGCTTCCTTCCGAAGGCACACGTGCAGGTAGCCCCAGCCGGACGCTCCAAGATATTACAATGCTGCATTTAAGTCCTCCTCCCATTTCTCCTCCTAATCCTTAAACACAACGTCCTCTATTTGCAATTTTAGCTTCTGCTGGTAAAGATTGTTTCTAACCTTAGCCCTCCTGTTTGAGTCTTAGGGACTATTTGTATCGTTACTTCATCTGCCTTTGGCTGCACCGTTTTCTTGAGTTGCCGAAGCATCACAGCTAATGTTCTATCTTGTGCGCTAACGACCATCGTTCTTCACCTCGATTTTTTCTAGGTGTTCACACGAACACCTCATTCGCAGCCTCGATGCAAACATCGGCCCCGACGCTTTCCTGGGTGACCAGTTCCCTCCTCTCGCGTGACGCCGTCCTGCTTCGTGAATATTGCCACTGTCGCCATCTGACCCAGTTGTTCTATAGCCGCGTCAGGTGATTACTTGTATGGGCTTTTCATAGCCTATCGCATATTGCCTGCGCGGTACCTTATATCGTGCGCTCTTCGCTCTCCACTATTCTACGGTAGAATGAGTAAATACAATAATACTGTTTAATTCTGTCGTACAACTTATGCACTTTGATATGCTATTTGCTGTGTTATACTATATATCGTGTTATGCAGTGCTATAGAGTACGCAACTGTGTAACTACTTTACTATGTAATCTAGCACTTCATATATTCCCAAGCCGTTTTCGTGTACTGAGTGGTTACGGTATGGGGCTCACCGCGTGTAATTGGGCACTGTTGAACTGTAAAACTGCCTAGTATGGCACAGCTGCGCGTGATGCACCAAGAACGAGTTGTACGTATCATTCAGGTTCACAACACACCTAGTTTTCTAGGTGGAGGTTCCCTCTTCTTTTCTCCCGTGACTCAATCGCTATCATCACCTTTAAGGCACTTACAAGAGCTTCGAAAACAACCGACCCAGAGGCAAAGTGCTTTATTCACGCACAGCTAAGGAAAATATACTTGGTGATACTGATAGCCTTACTAAGCGGAGCTTGGATAAACGCCACCAGTACGGGTTTATCAAAGGGCGGTACATTGCAACCCAACGCGTTGCTTATTTGAATCTTACTCGTGCTTTCAAGCGGGTAGATCACGAACTCATAATTTCGAATAAGATGATAGCTCGACAAATAAATTAGTGTCGGGTCTCCTCCCCGCAAACAATAAACTGAGGATCTTAAAATCTACTCAGTTTCGACGATGACTGCAACTGTGTTAAGTTTCGGCGCGCTCGCATAATTGTGTGGTGAAAGCAAAATTGTAAGACTTGTACAAAACTGCGCCATCTTGAAAAGCGTTATTGACAGTATCACATAACTTCTGTAAGACTTTCCAGCTTCTGAAGAGCTTGCATTCAAGAATCTAAGAGTAACAATAAACCATCGTTCAGAGCTTTATATATTTGACTCAAGTGGCTCATAGGTGTGCTAAATTGTGTTCACCCTTTACTGAATGTATGTACACGAAATTGTACACTTCGACGGCCTTAATTCCTTAAAACGTTTGCTGGCCGCCGCGGTCTTGTGTCTGAATGATGTTATGACACACAACTGTATTTTGATTTTAAATAAACGTACATTTTGCATTTAATTGTAACAATCAACAACAATCGCGCAAACGTCGTCGTTTCTTTAATTGCATATTTTCTACATTGTTGCATTTTCTTACGGTCGTAGATAGCACGCGGACCTGCGTGTGGTCAAATGTGTCTATCTTCTAACGATTGGTAAGAACAACGGGAACATACGGCAACAATTATAAATACAGCAACACCAACAATAAGGACAACAGCAGCAGCAGCAACAATAACAATACAAATAAGGTCGTTTCTATGTACATCTCGAGGTAGCCTACCGCTGTTGCCATATATATATATATATATATATATATATATTTACAGCTATTTACAGTAGCACAGACGCTCATATACCGAAGGCATCACGCAGTAGGCATGCTCACCGAACCTGTCGGTACGGTCGACACCGGAGATCACTTTTAGCCGACGCTGCTGCTGCTGCTGCGAGTAGTCGGACTCAATGACAGCCTCAAATCTGCCCGAAGGGTTCGTGGCGATCGCGACGCGGTACATGTTGAGCGGCTGCGACCCTTGGACGAGCTGCGACGCTTGCGTGACCGTTGCGACTTGCCAGCGCATGCACTTCGTGTCGTTGTTCTGCTCGAGCTGCGCGTTGATGTCGTCCACAATCGTCTGACCGAGCCGCTCGGCGAACGACGCGTCGATGGCGTCCTGCCGAACGCCGTAACACGAGCAGAACTCGATGTCGATTCGCGCCTCAGCACACGTCCGGTTCAGCGGCACAACTTCGGAAAGCAAACTGAGGCCCGCCGGGGTTCGTGCGCTGACCCGCTGGCTTCGTTCCACGCCGTTCGTCGCCAGCTCGAGCATCGTCGCGTGCATATCGTAGGTCGTGACGAGTCGATGGGCGTTTATTCGCAGCTTGCGCATGGCATCGGGTCGCTGGTCGGCGAGGCTGGGCGGAATCAGCACAAAGCCGAAGGGCAGCTGATCTTCGAACCTGCCCAACGGTGTGTCGCGGAGCGCGCCAAACCGAAAGCCGTGGTCGGAGATGAAGAAAATCACCGTGGTGTCGAGGAAGCCCTCACGCTCCATCGTCGACAGAAAGTCGAAGAACGAATCGTCTGCCGTGCCCGCTCCGTCGAGTTTGTCGTGTGCCAGCTCGCTGAACCATGGGTACATCCACAGTGGTCTGCGCGAGGTCCGTAGGAGGTCAAGCACGTAGTCGAGATACGTAGCGAGCGCTGGACGGGAACCCAGGCAAACGTTGTGACCCAGCTTCCTCTTTAGCAGGCTATTGTCGCTCGCCTGCATAATGGGACGCGGCCAGTAATCGGTAGGGGGCTTCTGGAATCCTTTTAGCTCGGGCCAAACAAACAGGCCGTAATCCCATTGTTCTTCGAAGAACATCGTCGAATAGCCCGCGTCGTGGAAGTCGTCCCATATGTACCGCGTCATGTTGTCGACGAAATGCGTTCTGAACTGCTCGTACAATCCGCGCGGTCGAAAACGCTGGCCGCTCAGCAGTGGCACCTGATTCGGGCCCGAGTTAAGACCGACTTTGTTATAGCCTAGAAGTTCGACGGTCGTGTTCGACCGTCGGCGCAGAAACGCACGTGTTCTCGGCAGACTTCGATGAAAGTTTAGCCTTGAGACAGAATCATAGCCAAGCACGATCACGTTGTACGGCTTATATGGCGGGCTGCTGGCATTTTGAGACATGTTTTCCCCTTTAGCTCGGGCTAAGAGCAACGGCTGCACGTAGAATCGCTTTTGACGCGCGAGACGAAAACATTCCACCCAAATATACTCCGCGTCGATAGGTTTTCCAAACTCTAGCGAAGTCTTGTTGATCAGTTTATACTTGAGATCGGGCATTTTAGAGTCTTCGTCTCGAACGGCGATCTCGTACGAGCACCGTATACTGGTCGGACGTAGGAAGTAGTGACGCAACAGGATCGCTTTGTCCAGATGTGGCACAGTATATGTGTCGTGCACGCGCGTCCGGATGAAGAAAGGCGCCGCCTTACACCTCGCAGGTTTCTGCTTGAAGAACTTCTTCATGACGAGACGATCCCACGGATCGAAGTCCGGTATTCGGCAGGTGGGTGTTTTGATTAGGTCTCCGGGGGCGTCGAACAGAGAGGAGGACATCTGTTCTCTGTCCATCGGACCGAGCTGAAGGATGCCACCAACATGTGTAGACGAATAGACTAACATCAAGGCCAGACTAAAGCATGCTAACACGCACAGAACGAGACGAGGCGGCGGCCTCAGGGCGCGCGACTGACCCCTGCTTTGTAGTGGAGCCAAGACATTCCAGTCGATTTCGAGGAGACGGCTGTACAACCGGCGGCACATTGGGGTCACATCTACATTCTGCAATCGATAAGCATAGGACAACACAAGTAACACAATGTATCGGTTAGATAGGACGACGAAAGCTATAGCAGCAGTAAGAATTTATGGCAGGGTCGGATTAAGGTATGCTTAAGAGAACGAAAAACATGGTCTTTCAGAAAGGCAGTCCCGTTTGACTTGCCCCACAGGGCGGTTATGGGCAAGCTCCGATGCCCGCGCCCACCTCTCCCACCCGAAGGAAGAACCTGCGCCCATTTGCGGAGCTGACGGGCGTGCTGTTTCCCCAACAGGCACAGAGAGCTCCGCGCACCGTCATTGTTCCTTACGAATGTGTACCAAGGTGAAACGTCACTCCGTCCGACCTAGATTTGGGTCCGACACATGTTAGGTCCAGCGAGTGATGGATTAAGATATCGCGCCGTATCCACCGCCGTGGTGTTACCCCGCTGAATTTCGGAATAACGGTTCTGCAAAATGAAAGAGCGCGCACTCTTAACTGAGCCCGCAATGTTAGTAGACGTGACCAGCCTAGTAAATGCATTATAAAATAATCGCGCAAAGAGTGCGCCTGATCCTCCGAATGCTATCTCACCGAATGCTAATGTACTAAACTGATATGTGTGCGAATTCGGCCTGCTCCTCTGCAAATGTAGCAGCATGGCCCAAGCGAGTGGAGCGAGTGAGTGAGAGTGGAGGTGGCTTTCAAAGCATTTCTTAAGGTTCCAACCTAAACGATCGCTCTACCCTTATCTGCGGGGCTTAGGATAGCATCTAGATCGTGATTTGACGCTATTTGTCGGGCACGTCGTGCGCACTTGTCGTCTCTTGTCCTCGAAATGTTTCCTGCAGTGCTAGGGCTGGGTATAAACTCTGCCCTCAGCATAGGGTAGGCCGAGAAGGTTTATAAGAGGCCCAGAGGCTCTAAGAGGCTGTCTACTGTCCACCGGTAGGCATTGCAACCAGTGAAGTTCTTATGTAGAGCAGATGAGTAAATGCTTGCCGTTTAGTGTGGCGCTTTACATACAATGTTGTTTCCACACGTACTTTGCTAAACACGTGTAGTCCAACCGCAATCCCATATATATATATATATATATATATATATATATATATATATATATATATATATATATATATATATATATATATATATATATATATACACATATAAGAGAGAGCGCCAGACGTCACGGAAGAAGAAGGTGAGCAGCTATTTAGAAGAGTTCGTAAATTAATTGGGCAGTATTAGGATAAAGGAGGGGTAAAATGCCTGAAAGATTCAAATGCACAGATCGAACAGCTGAGTCGATGAGAAAACCGAGCGGGCAGAAGACTGATACAACTAGCAGAGTCTAGCGAGGTCCAAATTTTAAAATTCGACACGCGGGTGAAAGGGAGATACACAAGATAGAAAGTCATGCGTAGACTGTGTACTGACGAAGGATAAAACAGACAACTGGGTAGAGGGAATCTGGTTAGATGAAGAGAAAACATACAATATTGGAAGTGACTATAGTTGGGTAGAAGTAAGCGGTAGGAAAAATAAGCCAGGGCGGGTAGTTAAACAAAATAAAGAAGTGGATAAATACAAATGGGGGCAGAAAGTAGAATACATAAAACGGCGGCAGGTGAGGAAGGCCGTAGTGGCAGGTGGGGAAGGACGTAGTGGCAGGTGGGGAAAAGTTGGTAGAGCAGGTGCATATGAATATTAAGGGCGCACACGACAATTGCTATAAGGTAGGGAAGGGAGTTCGATAGTGAGGGGAACGCAGGCCATGGAGTAAGTAAATAAATATTAGAGCCGAAATATGGGGTAAGAAGCATAGGAATATAATGGGAATGGACACGGACAAAGCAGAAGAGTATTGAACCAATTACAAGGAAGCTTTATTGCTAAAACAAGTTGGTTGGGGTTCCAAGAGATAGCGAGCAAAACAGTTTCGGTATTATGTCAAACAGGACAAAACCAGGATGATAAATACGGAGCAGGATAGAACATACACAATAGGGGAAATGGACATCGCATGACAAGCACATTTTTTCACGACTAGCGCAAACACTTCAGAAAGAACTAGCGCGAAGATTTCGACCACAGCAGATCAGATCGAAGGCGTGGTAAAGAAAATGAATCCAAAAACGGCGTGTGGTATTGACGGAATTTCGGTAGGAATTATCCAGGCATTGGAAAAGAGTACGCGTATTATCTGACGAAGTAATTTGATAGTGTATTTAGAGGGGGAGACTCCCGGTGGGTTGGCGCAAGGAAAGAGTTTCGCCTCTGCCCAAGAAGGGGGTAGGTGATGCCACTTTATAAAATAGGCGACTAATTACGAGTTCACCAATAACGTATCAGATATTTACGCAGAAATTCAACAGTAGAGTACATAGTATTTTAGAGAGAAATGGAAAAAAAGGAGAATGGCAGTACGGATTTTGGAAGGGGTATAGTCTATAAGATCATATTTTTTTATAATGCCAGGTTATGGAAGCATCGATATTGCGATATGCACAAGAGCGTGCGGCAGGGTTTTTAGATCTTAAAAAAACATACGATATGGTGGACAGAGCAAATTTGTATCAAATTATGATGGAGGAGGGTTCTGAGGGAAGCTGGGTTATTTATTTATCCCTCCTATACACAAAATTTATAACTTGGTGTATATACCAAGACATCAGTATTGCTGCTTGCTAACGACATGGTAGTGTTAGGGCGGGGAAATACGAAGTTCAACAAATGTTAAATGCATGTGGGGAAGCAGCGGAGAAACTAGACATGATGTTTAATGAAAAAAAAAGCGCAATTATAGTATTTAATGGGGTTACGGGGGAGGAGGCTTCTATTAGAGGGGAGGGAATTGGACTATCTGAGTCCGCATATGTAGCTTGGAGTAACAATGACTTCAAGGGATGATTATTTAGAGGAAGAAGATATATAGCGAGTAAGAAGGCTGAAAGAAGAAGAATTGCAGTAAGGTGTAAAGGCCTCTGGGGGTTTAACACATATGAAGTAACGAGGAATATATAGAAGGCTATGTTTAAACCAGGATTGACTTTTGCTAGGGATTCTTTGGTCCACAGCGCAGGGTGGGGAAATAAGTTAGAAGCAATACAAAGAGACGTGATAAGATTTGCATTGGGCTACCATTTTAATTACACCATAGAGTTTCTTGAGGGGGAAGTGGGACGTCAAAATGTATACAAAGGGAGGTACAAAATATGCTGAGATCTAGTATTAGGGTTAAGAATGTCACAGATAAAAGAGGGGTTAAACAGCTGGCGGCACTAGGCATCAGAGCGAAGTGGGGTCGCAGAGTAGAGTTCGCTTCTAGGGAGATTGGGGACAATAGTCAGCAATGGGCAAGAGCGAGAGTATCGGTGAAAATCGTGAAGTCGAGGGTAAAAACTCATAGAATGGAAAGGAAAAGCGGGAAAGGGGTGGGTCGAATAAGTATACGATCACTTAAGAGCGAGTGGACTATTGGCAGATGCCAGAGAAAGGAGGTTGAAAACAAACATGCAAGAAGCTAAATATAGGGAAGAGGGGAAAAGTAGAGTGTCGAGCTTGTAGGTTAGGGAATACGTCAACTGCACATAGCACGAAAGAATGTACAGCCTTGGGGAGAAGCAGAAGTACAGACCAGTTGGAGGTCCTAGCTTTTGGGCCAACTGTTAGCAAGAACCAGGTTGATATTACAAAGAAGAGGTTATCTCAATGGAAGGCAAGTAGGTTTTGAAATATGCATTGTATGGATGCGTAGGTAATAGATATGCTGCCGTTCTAAGCACCTCTGATATATAAGGGTAACATGTGTATTTAGGTCCCGACAAGCGAATAATAAGTAAGTTTATGTATAAATAAATATATATATATATATATATATATAAAAGAAGTACCCGAGTCCCCTCGAAAAGTTATCATGTACTGTAACCGCAATCACACACATATATATATATATATATATATATATATGTGATTATAGCGGCGGCTAGGTCTATAAGAACTAGCAAAACGCTAGATTGTTGGCGTCTCGAAACATTTTGATGTAACATAAACACATTTATCCAGTTTGGGTGTTAATAAAACAAATACATATAAATATATATAGTCCCGTTGCAAAGTCATCTTCTGACTATGTCACTGAACCACAGTTACTCAGAAAAAAATTGAAGAACTCACAGAACCAGTATCACAGAAGAGCAACAGCATTAGAAGCAGTGGCCCTAATAGATCCACTTTTCCACTTTTAGAATCTACAGCTACTACTGCGTTGGCCTAACAACTGTGTCAACACAAAGCGCATCAACACGCAGCGGCAACACGTCCACATAAAAGCGTTTCTCGTCAACGTCAACACCACGTAGCCAGCCACGGCTTAATGACGACGGTTATCCCGAGAAGTGTAGCATAGAGACGCAATAAGAATAGCGTGCAAGGTAAGAACGTTACTGACACGCAATCGCAAGCGTGGCGAACGTATTATCAAGAGGACGCAACATCGAGCAATGACAACTGGAGCAACGACCAAAATGACGCAACTCAAATTTGTACAACAGCAACAACATGACGTCTCCGAAGCATCATCGAATAAAACACTCTTTGTCAGCCGACGATATACATTCCGGCATCATTAGATAATTAATATACGACCATCCGTGTAGGGCGTACCGTAGGCACAAATCTTGATGAGAAAGATGACACAGTTGTCGTGGCAGAATCAAACTTACCATAACAGTTTTTCATGTACAAAGCAAAGCAGTCAAATGTAACGAATTTCTCGATCCAGGTATTTGTGTAGAGAGCACTCACTTTCGCGTGCGTTCAGAGATCAACTCAAGCCGGTTAGGCGGAAAGTACAAAACACGCGGAGGTAGCGAACTGATAGATGCCGATTTTATGTTTTTTTTTTTAAGATAAGAAGCTATAAGCGTTTGTTAGAGACCCAAACGTAGAGGTCGTCACAAAATGAAAGTTAAAGTTTCCCTTATTTTAGCTAAACTTCAACACAAAATCTTTCGAAAATTCAAAAGGAGCCGTCGACTAAAATGGGCGTAGTAGTAGCAGTACAGACGACAGAGTGGACAAACCTGCATCGGTGCACGGCTAGCAAACTAACACACCAGAACTCGTAAAATTGTATTGAATGAATAGCCACTGCTAATAGCCAACCAGACAGGCATGTTGTAGATAGTATGTACAAGATTAGAGAGTGCATGAGTCACTCACTGTACGAATGCCAATAAGCAAATTACTATTTAGACTATTTGTTATAGAATCGTATTCTATTCATCATAGAGCACAAACTGATAGTTGAAGCCTCCCTCAATTTAGCTAAAATGAAACAACACACAGTAGATGTTGTACTATCGTCAATATGCCAACCCGGAACCATTATAAATGAAATAAAGTCAACTCCCTTTGATGCACAAAGTTAACGCTGTAAAATCACATACAATATTCAAATAAACAAAACAAATGCAGGCCGGATATCCACCCAACAGCATCGAAACCGCTCTCTTAACCGGCAAGTTATACGACAGAACTTCTGCCACCAACAGACGACACAAACTGCAACGAGAGGGCATTTGAACGTATGTAATTCATGTGTCAAGTGTCATTCAAATTGAACGAAAATTGAGGTGACATCAGCCAGGTCGTTTGAACCAGAATATATGGTGATGAAATACGACATCCAATGACAAACGAATAACAAAAAACAAACGAGCATCAAAATAAAGCAGACCTCGATTTATATTGCTTGCCATTGATCAACGCATACAATGCTTGTTTGAGTAAGGGCAAAACACCCGACGAATGAAAACGAAGTTTCTTAGAGCCAATGGGAGACGCAAGAGACCGAGGAAATATGGCGCATTAAGACTCACTAGTGTCGTACACAGGATCTTAACATGCTTCTTTATAGTGGCTGGTAAATCATATGGAATCGTAGCGTCTGAATTGTCACAACACGCAACATTACGAATTTCTTTCCGGTCGATATGAGTCTGATGTTGTTTTATTTCGACTAGGATTCGTAACACAACGCCACCCGCACAAACAAACTGACATCTTAATTGAATCTCAAAACTTTGACGTATGACTGCATTCCCAAGTGATCGCATCCTGGACACACCATTCACACCAAATTGTCGATTAGGCGAACAATGTATCGTAATCTACGGCGAGCCCGCTTCTTTCGTTAACCTTCTATATGGCTGGGTTGACATCAATTATCCGCGAGTTGAAAGCACACATTTTATGCCGATGAATTAGTGGTTCTGGCCTAATCATGAGACCACCTTCAATTCTGTTTGAGAGAGGCTGCAAACTGGAGCCACACCAACGGCTTTACAATCAATAGCTCAAAGACGAAAGTCCTAAGATTTAGTCGGGGCTGTTCATACGCTGGCATTAGGATTGCCGTCAGCAAATTATTACACTTTGGAGAGACTCTCACACCGCGACTCCTGCTCAGCCGACTCAAAATTATGGCCACAGCAGCCATCATTTTGATTGAGGATGTCACAGACGTACACATAAAGGTAGCTATGAACATTCGTCCGACAAAATCACCCGACAACGAATTCTATTCAAAGACTTTGCACTAGACTTTAAAATCCTATTTAGCACAATCGCCTCTGTAAACGGAACTCTATCATACGGAAAATGCAGAGAAGAACGTACAATGGCGATTGCGTGTTGCAACTACACCCTGTGTGGACCCGCCTTCATATCCGGCCGAAGAAAAATAACGGCGTATAGGAGCAGGCAGATAGTATGCCGCGAACCTTGACACGGTTATCACCAGCATAGGCGTATAAAAAACGAATGTTACAACGTTAACGAATGTGTGTGCAAATATTGGGGGGGAGGTGCAAATATATATATATATATATATATATAAAATCACCACAGGTGTCTTTCCACTGTTTCAACATAAAAGCAGATCTAGTGGCAGCCTGTGCATCTTCTTAAGACCAGAAATTAACGGGCCTCGCGACTATAAACAGGGAAACGTCGACTTCCTCAAAAATTCACTAGAAACGGTGCCTAATGGTACGCAGGATTTCATCGAGGAACTCGACGATCGTTTTGTTCTCCCAGCGCTGAAGCCGAATGAGTCGCGCAAACAAAAGATAGCTATATATATATATATGCTTCTGGTTAAGACCGAGTCACAGTCTACTCATTGGCGACGGATGCAAGTTTTCGGGTTAGAAATTTCCAATTTTGTACTTGCCAATACATAGTGTAGCGAGTGCCAGTACGAACGTTGTCGCGTGCGACAATCCAGACGCCTCTAGTAGCAAATTCGAGACGCCGCCACGTGCAACAACAAAGCGAAACTCTGCCACGTGTAGCAACTCGAAGGTTACTACGAGCGACCACTCGAGAGCGAAGACGCGCACGAATTCAAACGTTGCAAAATGGTTTGTAAGCGACAAAAAGTACTATATATAACTAAAACAACTAAGCTATAACTATCTATAAAATATATAACTATATTAGCTAGCTCGGACTTGCATCGAATCTTGCGCTCGAATGTTGACAACGGAGCTACGCCTTCTTTTCTTCACCCCAACTAGAACAAAATGATTGTCTGTCGAGACCAGTACGGACCTACTCTCAGTGTTGCCTTCTTGCTTGATCACCAGAGGACTTTACTACAGCTCCCGATATACAAGGCATCCGCCTCAAAGAGAAGCAAACCGAAAAACTATACGGAGACCTCATGCAAAACGACTGCCCTGCGTGCACAGATACTGCCACCAGCATTACCAAAGGGAGTATTCTCGAATTCAAAATGTATTTTTAAGGAGAAAGTTTTTAATTTTAGACCATCCTTCGTCTCCTATATGCTTGGACCCGCCTGCATGTGAAATGCACCTGAACAGGCATTTGAAATATATAGGGTTTCCCAAATAGTCGTCATGGGAGCATAGTCGCTAACTTTCCGCGGCATGGTTTATTATCGATTCTCACTGAGCATCGCTCAAGAGAATCAATAATAAACCATGAACCAAACCGGTTTAATAATTATTTTAATAAACCTCACTATTTAATTTAGTAGATGACACCTAAGGCGTATACCCCTAAGTATCCTAGGAGGCAAGGCTTCAACAGGAGCCATATTGCTATGGCAAAGATCTGACTCTGGGGCGACCCTCGCCCGGATTGCAACTTGCATTGTCACAGGTCAGGGAAAGGAAGGCTATCGTCCTACATAATCAAGACAATCTGACAATCGACGGGCCTGAAAACACCCCGGCTCCAACACAAGCATCCTATGCTTGAAGGATGATCCCTCACGTCGAAGAAAACGAAAATGATTTCTCCACTCGGGTCCGAAGGGAGGCAGCGATCAGTCTCGGCAGCTCCCTTACGACAAGAGGAATCCAGGCAGCGGCAGTGCCTATCCCGGCAATCGCCTAGATCACAGTTACAAGTAAAGACTGGGGCGTGACTCTGGAAATCCGAGTCAAAGGCCGGATACCAGAAGAGTCTCACGACAGGAAAGAAGTAAGACAAGTCTAAATCTACCTTCGCAGTTTTTGTAAAATTGAGGAATGCGTCCTATGCGGATGCCCTACGGGCTCCAAGGAACAGCGGGCGACGTATGAAGTAGATGCCAATAGAGCATCAAGAACAACTATGTAGTCACAACCAGAATCCCCCAGAGTTCCATATTGGCAGCAACTTTAAGAAAAGATAACCTATGATGGAGCACGATGGAGGACTTCCACAATCCTCAGAGGATTACTTCGTCGCCTACGCAGATGGTGAAGTTTCTGGGCGTGACCCTGGATAAAGCTCTCATAGGGACGCTCTCTTCGTTTAGGGCAAAAATGCTGCCATAGCCTCAGCAGAGCTGTGAAAAATTCTTCCGCGGACTAAAGAAGTAATGACTAAGAAGTTTAGCAACAATAGTCGATAACGTCATGCTATACGTCGCACCCCTATAGGAGCCCAAGATTGGCAGGCCTACAACACGCTGCCCGCTCAAGAGGACACAAGGATCTATGGCGCTCAGCATCGAGCGGGCAAGTCTCACCGCGTAGATAACTAAAGATAAAAAAATTCACTTGCGAGGAAAGAAACTTAGTTTAAAAAAACTCGCTTCAAGGTGCCTTTAATCAACCCTGGGACGAAGTGACTACTCATCAGCTGATAGGCACCCTAAGTAAGTGGCACCAGTAGTGGGAACCACTCTAGCCGGGCCACTCTGTGTCTGGACTAAATCAATACTCCCTGATCTAAAAAGAGGGTACAGTCTTAAACACGGCCTACTCATTCGCTCAACCGCTGAAGGGCTACTGTGGCTGCTTTCAGCAATACCTCATCGGATTGCTACAGTCGACTGCCGCCCCAATGCCGGATGTGCAACTTAGGAATGGTTGATGATGTGGATCTTCTAAAATACTTAGCGAAAGCAACTTTTTCGGAACCTAAGACTGGGAAGTCCCCTGACATGCCAAGCCCCTATAGAGGCGATCTTTAAGGTCCATGAGTTCTGGTCTATGACAGGACGATTGGCAACGTTTGTCTCGAAAACGAAAATAGCTAGTTTAATGGCAAGTTAAAGTGGCCAGATGAAATAATCTCAAGTAGACAGTACTGCGGACATGCCGGACAAAGGGCAAAGGGGGCGATTAGATTTTAGCGGGTTTGTGAGTCCCACACAATCGTGGCTATAACAACGATGCGCGGTATGCAGCATGCATTTTAACAGTTAATATATCTACATGTTTTAAAATATTTTTCTGGTCAATTGTTTATATATATATAAAGTGTGTTGCAAAAAAATTAGCAACTCATGTTTTTTTGTGATAATTTCGGCGTGGTTTATTTGAATGGCTTAAAATTTTAAGCGCATGATGTACATGACGAAACATGAGTATAATGTTGATTTCATTGCAATCTCAACATCGGCTCATACAAAAAATAAAAAAGTGTGAAAAAACAGTGTTGCAAAATATTAGCAACAATAGCGCCTTACAGCGTATTCGATTCTTAGCAGGGCTGTATGACTCATTTAAAACTACATATTTTATTCTAGAAACGGGTTTTTCGTCCCTTCTTCTGAATCAAATCGTAAACTCGGTCTTTCATGGAGTTAATGAGCTGTTGTAAGTACGAAAGTGGAATATTAGTCCATGCTTGCTGGACAGCTTCTTTGAGGTCCGACAAATGATTATATTGTCGACCATTTGCGTAAATCTGCTTCACCAAATGTCCCCAAAGATTTTCAATAGGATTCGGTCTGGACTTAATGCCGGCCAGTCAAAAAGTGGCACTCCTTGTTCTTGAAAAAAGGCTATAGTGCTAGCCGAGGTATGAAACGTGGCGTTGTCTTGTTGAAAAACTGCGTCAGGTCCCCCAATTCTTCTGAAGTGGGCTTCTAACTGGGAACCGACAATGCGCTGGTACATGTCAGAATTGTTTCGGCCCACAATCTCGACTAGATCAGACTTCCCATTATATCCAAACGCGCCCCAATATTTCACAGAGCCACCACCGGCCACACGTTTCGAGAACCATTTAGGTTCCTTCCGTAAGTCGTGCCAATAGTACTGACAGCCGTCAGGGCCATCGAGATTAAATTTCTTTTCGTCCGAGAAGACGATGTTTTTCCGCTCGTTATCCCAAGTTTGGTATCTATGCGAAAATTCACGCCGTGCGACAATGTGCTTCGGTTGCAGTCGCGGCATAAGCTTCCTTTTCGCGTATCGCACGTTTTTGTCAGAACTTAACACTCGGTACACTGTGGATCGGTGCACTGGCACTCCCAAAATAGTCCTGATCCTGGAAGAAGACATTTGGTCATGAGTAGCCAACTGTATGATCTTTCGCCGATCTCGAATAGTCAAAACTGGCTTACGCCCACTGTTAGATCTGCACCTTTGGTTCACTCCAGGGTGTAAGAACCTGCTGATGGTGCTCTTATGCCGTCCTAATCTGGTTGCTATAGCAGTTACTGTATGACCGAGCTCAGCATATGCCTCAATTCTTGTTTTTTCGTTATCTGAAAGATCCTTTGTACGACCCATGGTTTAAACATAAGATTCGTCGTTAGTTCGGAACAACGACTAAGCTGTAGAATATTTTGCAGCTATATAACGATTGATTTAGCTAGACAATATTCCTGACATTTGATCCCTGGGATCGCATATCAGCTGTAGTATCGACTATCCTTCACAAACAAGAGCTGTGTTGTTAGCATGCTATTGTTGCTAATATTTTGCAACACTGTTTTTTCACACTTTTTTATTTTTTGTATGAACCGATTTTGAGATTGCAATGAAATCAACACTATACTCATGTTTCGTCATGTACATCATGCGCTTAAATTTCAAGCCATTCAAATAAACCAAGCCGAAATTATCGCAAAAAACATGAGTTGCTAATTTTTTGCAACACACTTTATATATATATATATTTATATATATATATATATATATATATATATATATATATATATATATTTATATATATATATATATATATATATATATATATATATATATAGTATTTTACTTTTATAACAAATTACTAATATAAACTATATATATATATATATTCTTCAGCATCTAGCACGATCACACTGAAGATCCGCATGCATCGAAGCAGCAAGGGCAGCCAAGCTTTTGGCGTGCGAGCTGTCAGAGAGTGGAACACTCTTCCGGTTAGCTTGCGTTGTTTGAAATCCTTAAATACCTTTAAGGAGAATTTAAAGTCACACCTATTAGCCCGTCAATAATGGATACACTAGTCATCCTAAAGTGACCCTCGCATAAAGGTAAACACAAGTAATTTTATTCCGGCTGCAACTTTTTACCAACACAATGGTAACTGTAGCAGGTTTAAATTGCTATATCCTTCTTGCTCCTAAATATTTGTAAATGTATGAAACAACATACCATTGTAATTGTGTATATAATAAATAAAGGACCTTGTTAAAAAAAAAACATATATTAATACACATGTTACATTGAATAAGGGTACGCGAACATTTCCAGGCGACTCATCCGGCCTAATGCGTTCGAATGCGCAACTACACGCCACTCGTTTGTGGTTTTCACGTTTACCTGTGTCTGGCCTGAAGCATACCGGTGGCGTGTGTTGTTGCCGGCGTCAAAACAGTGGAACGACTTGTATAATACGCTGGCGGTCGCTGAAGCTTGACCGCGCGAGCAAAGACAGCGCGCGCATAGCACGACCGTATCCGAGCGGCAGTGAACGGCGCCACTGCACTGGTCGTAGTAATAGTGGATGGAGTAGTTGTTGCTGCTGTTGTTGTAGCAGTAGTTGTTGTTGTTGCTGTTGCTGTAGTAGTAATAGTTGTTGTTGTTGTTGCTGTAGTAGTAATAGTAGTTGTTGTTGTTGTTGCTGTAGTAGTAATAGTTGTTGTTGTTGCTGTTGCTGTAGTAGTAATAGTAGTTGTTGCTGTTGCTGTAGTAGTAATAGTAGTAGTTGTTGTTGTTACTGTTGCTGTAATAGTAATTGTAGTAGTTGTTGTTGCTGTTGCTGTAGTAAAAATTGTAGTAGTAGTTGTTGTTGCTGTTGCTGTAGTAGTAATTGTAGTAGTTGTTGTTGTTGCTGTAGTAGTAATTGTAGTAGTTGTTGTTGTTGCTGTTGCTGTAGTAGTAATAGTAGTTGTTGTTGCTGTTGCTGTAGTAATAGTAGTTGTTGTTGTTGCTGTAGTAATAGTAGCAGTTGTTGTTGTTGCTGTTGCTGTAGTAATAATAATGGTTGTTGTTGTTGCTGTTGCTGTAGTAGTAATAGTTGTTGTTGTTGTTGCTGTTGCTGTAGTAGTTGTTATTATTGTTAATGCTGCTGCTGCTGCTGTAGTGCTAGTAGTAGTAGTAGTAGTTAAAGTTTTCGGGCTGACCACCCTCAGCCAAGATCTAACGTGGTCCACAGAACAGTTTTTCACATTGCTCAATCATAGACGGACAACCCCCAGAAATACAAACGGTGGGGCTCGAACCTGCCGCCTGCGCACCTGCTCTATGTGTCTCCTGACGGTTGTGAGCCGGCGAAGACTTAAGCCACCACCACCGGGCTCGACAGTAGTAATACTACGTACAGCTCCTGTAGTAGTAGTAGATGTTGTTGTTGTTGTTGCTGTTGTGGCTGTTGTTGCTGTTCAAACTGTATCAGTCGCTTGACCAGTCGTAGAGGCTGGCTCGATCTGTGTGGCACTCGTTGTTTGCGTTGCTTTTCCGGCTCAGCGTCTCTACTGATTCCGATCTGGCTGTTTCTCTGTCCTGTTTTGCTGGCCTGTTTCTCTAGTGGCCGACGGACAATGATGACGGCCGCCGCAGCGCGCCCGTGGCGCCCGTGGTGGTGGTGGTGGTGGTGGTAATGGCGGTGAGGACAATGACGGTGGACGCGGTGAGGACCAAGTGAGGACCGTCGTCACACTCGGACGAGATATGGATGGTGATGGCTGGTAAGCCGGTGCGCCGAACGGAGCGTGCTTGCGTGCGAAGTGCTAGCGGCGAGTGGCGGCGGCCGGCCAATCAACACTGGGGACATGAGCGACGCCAATCATCCGTCGTGTGGTGTGGTGTCGACATAATAACAGCAACAGCACCAACAACACCATCATCATCTACATCTACATGGTATCTGCTGCACCTCCACCTGCGCTGGCATCGAGGACAAAAGCGCCGCCAGTGTCCACGCCATTCAGGTGATCAGAATGGGCTTTGTTGTTGTTGCAACTGTTGTTGTTGTTTTTGTTGTTGTTGTTACTATTATTGTTGCGACTGTTATTGTTGCTGTTGTTGTTGTTGTTTTCTTGCTGCTGCCGTTGTTGTTGTAGCTGTTGCTGCTGCTGCTGCTATTGTTGTTGTTGTTGTTGGTGCTGGTTCTTGGCGCTGCTATTCGACGCACGTGAACACGTGTCAATAAACACGACCGCGGGAGCATTCCGTAACAACAGGTGCTCTAGCTGTGCTGTTGCGCCGAGAACAAATGACCAATAGGGTGGTTCAGCACAGCGGTGATGATTGGTTTCGACACAAAGAAGGCAACGATAACAACGAACATATTCATGGAGAAGAAGAAGATGATGATGATGGTAATGGTAATGATGATGATGATGATGATGGTGGCGATGGCCGTAACGATAATCAGCCACGATACACCGGTATATCAGCGACGATGTCAATCATATTCCGACAATGTTGCCGAAACTGTAGCCCGGTTGATGATTGCTGTCAATCCCTCGTTTCGATATATCTCTATCCCTCTATCTTTCTCTATCTCTCTCTCTCTTTCCGTCTCGCTTGCGTCGTTCTCTCTCTGTGTCTTTCGTTGTCCCTAATGCAATACGTCCGTATTTGTCCTGAACGTCACTGAGGCCCAGCTTAGGCCTTTGTTCCAGGTTGTTACTGCTGCCGGTAACGCTGCTGCTGCTGCTACTGCTGCTGCTGTTGTTGTTGTTGATGTTGATGTTCTTGCGACAGACAATTTAGAGACCTCATAAGTCACTGAGGTGTTGCCGGCGAGGGAGGTATCACCATTATTATCATCATCATCATCAACAACAACAACAACAACACTACCACCAACACCACCAACACCACAACAACCACGACCCCCACCACGGCCAATCATTGCCGCCACGATTCATAGCGCTCTCGATTCGAGCGACCACTGTACCTGCCGCCACGCAGAGGCTCCTAGTGGAAGTGGTAGCCAGCCGTTCTAGTGCTGCGGTTTTGCCATCCAGAGTGTTGTTGTCGTTGTTGTTGTTGTTGTTGTTGTTGCTGCTGCCGCTGCAGTTGTTGTTGTTGTTGTTGTTGCTGTTGCCGCTTCAGTTGTTGTTGTTGTTGTTGTTGTTGCCGCCGTACTTGAGGAACCCCTATGGTATTCGGCCGCTGTTACACTGCTAGCCGCCGCCGCCGCTGCCGCGGTCGCCGGCACAGAGAGCCAGGCGATGATGGTGCTGGGCAGAGGCAACCCCCCGCCGGTCAGCTGGGCCAACCTTGAGCGTCACGCATGTTGAACGCCAACCAGCGTGGACGACGTGCTGAAGCTGATGCCCGATGCCACTTGCTTCCCTCAATTTGCCTCTCTCTCTCCCTCTCACTTCCCCCTCTCTCTCCCTCTCTCTTCCCCCTCTCTTTCTCCCTCCCATTCCCTCTCTCTCTCTCTCTCTCAATCGCGCGCACTCCGGAGTGGACGACTCACGCACTCACGGTTTCCGTTGATGGAGCCGGGGCCACCCGGGCCGCCAGTGGAGTGGAGATGGCTTGATGAGAGTTTGCCCGCCAGAGAACGTGGCGGTGCCAACCTCACCGTGATCGAGGCACGTATGAATGGATCTATATATGTACATTCGTATGCATGCACGTATAACCCGTAAGACATGCATGTACGGACTTACGAATGACTATATTAATATATATATATATTTATATATATATATAGTACAACGCATTCAAACCTACCTATCTATCAACGCATACACTCTTATGTGCACACAGTGTGCGTAGAGTGAACGTTCTCACATAGGTGCAGTACTGTATCCGTTGTTTGCAGTCAATTTCTGTTGCTGTCGCTGCTGCTGCTGATGTTGTTGTTTATTCGTGCCGTGGAGATATTCTCTGTTAGCCTTAGTTTCTTAATGCTAGTTTTTTGTTGTCGCTTTTGTTACTGTCGTGTTTTTTTTTGTACTCGTTTCTTACTACAATATAACTGCCGTTGGTGTCATACTTGAGCGTCGCTAGGGCGTAATTTCTGTGCCTTTCAAACGATAATAATAATAATAATCGTTCAAAATCGTTGGGCTAGTTAAATATAGGAGCAGAGAACGCTTGCGACAAATGAAGCAACAAATTTACACAACAGTAAATCTTCGGCCGTTTGGTGGTCAGCAAGCTTGAGCATGGTGGCAAAAGCGGTCTCCGGCGAATCGATCAATCGATTGTTGTCACCCCAGCATTGGCATCTCTTTGGAAGTGCAGACAAAAAGAACCCAAGGATGAGATCTCCCTTTATTTTCATTGGTTGGCTTAACGGGTTGTTTTAACGGGTCAGTCAGTAGCGACCGCGGGGCCTTCAAACACCACAAAAGTGGCCACAGAAGGGCCCAACGCCCACCTGCCCAGCAGCATTGAATGCTGCTGCTGCTGCTCTAAAAATAGACACAGAAATTGCTCTGCGCGACCGGATAATGTGTGTATAGTAGAATGCCGGTCGACATTGACAAAGCAATATTGTCTGTCACCAGTGACACATGACGTGCTGCTACTGCGGCTGCAAAAATATAACCCGGCGTGCATAATCGGTGGCAGAAATCGTTTTTGAAGTGTTTTTATTGAATTGTTTGTAGATAAAAAAAAATATCTATATATATATATATATATATATATATATATATATAGGAGTAGACAAAAAGAGTGAGTTTATAAAAGATCTAACACGTTAACACGCACTATATCAATATGTTAAGTATAGGCAAAAATAATGAGTTTATAAAAATCGAACACTTTTAACACTATATATATATACATTGTAGGCATAGGGCTAGATGGTTAAAATTGAACATTTGTTGCCAAGGTATGAATCAGCTGTTGTGAACAAGTAAACTGCCATTCTGAAGGAATACGGTGGTCTTGTCTGAAGCCGCTCATGTGCCCAAGATTTGTACGTTATTTCGGTTTCTAGCTCCGCGACCGATGCACTACAATCTACCACGTCGCACTATAACTATAAACAATGTATGCACGAAGTATTTCACGGCTTTACTGTCAAGCGTGATACTCTTCGGAGCAGAGATTGTGTTTTCCGAACTGAAATAGCCAGACCTTTGTCTCAAAGATTTTGCGCCGCATCCGACTTTGGATCTCGACGGTGTTGGCTGATAACGTTCGGACGCAGTTTATATCATCATATCATATCTGTTTGACCCTGTCAGTACTGGATTTTACTGACTCAAGCCGGCGTCTTTATTTCGATTTCTGCAATACTAGTTCATTACTGCTAGTCGAGACTGCACACCGTGTTCGTGCAGCTAGCTCCCGGAGAATACGCTGCTCTAGGAGTTCTGGCTGAATCGTGGGTGCGCATCTTAACCCAGTAACGGCATAATAAAACACCACTTTGCCTCCTCATCACGCATCGCACATGGGACCTCGTACTTTCTACCGACATACGTTTCGTCCCGATCTCCTCCGGCCTCAGACAAATTAAAAGACGAATGCTGAGCTAAATCAACACGCCTCTACATTCCCATATAGAGGGCCTATATTGGGCAGTTTTGATGTGTGTTACAAACTTACGCTTGGGTGGGGGGGGGGGGAGTTGTTTGAATTTAAACAACGTGTACAATGGTCATCGAAGTAAAGCGCAAGCGCGATTCCTTTGAGAAATGGTTTTAACATATCTATCAATTAAGAAAAAAGAAAACGTGAACGGCGGTCTATTGTGACGCTTACGACTTGTGTGTGTCGCTGCGGAGTTTAGTTACTTCTTTTTCTTGTCAGTCTCTAGACGCGTTGTACATATGTGCATCTATCTGTCTACCTCTAACGAGAGCTACGCACCTATATGTCGATGGAGATTGCTAGGGGGACGCTCACAACTGTGACAGACGATAGCAGAGCTGTTGTTGTTGTTATTCTTGTTGTTGTTATTCTTGTTGTTGTTATTCTTGTTGTTGTTATTCTTGTTGTTGTTGTTGCTGTCGCTACTGCTGCGGTTGTCATGAATGGTGTTGTTGAAATCATTTGACAGCTGACTGCGGCCAGGTACTTGCATGTAGAACGTTATGTTGCCCCATGGAGACACAAACTTGCATATGGCTCTGCGATGAGCTGGACTATATAGGTGACATCATTTCCGTAAGCGTAAGATGGCGGGACATCTTGTGTCGTGTATCCATCTTGACTCGATTAGCCAAACAAATCTATTATTTATGCACGAGTTTTTGTCACGTGTACGGAAGGTTTCTACTAACCTCAGGACGGTTGCAGATACGCAAGGTGTGAGTTTAGGACAATGCACTGCATGTATCAAGCCGGCGGCAGCACATCGAGTGGTTTAGTAGATAGATAGCCGAAATAGCAAATTGGCTAAATAAAATACAGTAGTGTGCTGGGAGTACGAGCTGTGTCCAAAGTATACCATGTACCCAACCAAAATAATAATCCATAATAATCATATATTATCTACTTAGTTCTGCAATGCGGTTGTGCAAATAATTCGATAAAGTGTCAAATAAAATAAAATAAAAAAAGGACCTAGAAAGTAACTGGCATGCTGGATTTGATTTAGGTTTAAACATTGTGACGTGCTAACAGATCAGAAATATGGCTGAGCTGCACGTTAGCGTTACAGTGCAATAAAATAAAGTGTGCAGGCATTGTTTTTGTTGTTGTTGTTGTTGTTGTTATTGTTTTTACAATTTGCTTATTGCCTAAACAACAGGAAAAATATTTTTAATATTAGTTTACAAAAATCGGATTAGGGCAAAGTTCAAACGAGCAAAGTAAATTATATGTCGTACACTGCTGACCGATGATGACGACTTTCTGTATTGGGAGTCTCCTACGTGTCCGAGGTGAGGACTGGCGTTACGAAGAAGACTGGATCGATATTGACCATTTTCGTTTTTCAGTTCTGAATGTAGTGCTTAAACGCCTTTGCGCAAGGCAGATTGCAGTTCTGTTGCTAAGATTCTTAGAAGAGAGGTGTTGTATTGACCGCCAAATAGACAAGCCGGTTGCGGTTGGCTTATTTTGTGGAGTGCGTTTGAGGACGGCAGATTTGAATCCACCGAGACCAGCAAGGCTTGCTGGGCCGAGGTAAGCCAATATCACGTGTATCCCATATGTAGCTGTAGGGCCTACTTTTGGATCAAATAGTTGCAGGACTGCTTGCATAGATAGCTGCTGCATTGGCTTCGTCTGCATTCTTTGAAATGACGAGAGACCTTTACTTGTCACATAAGACAGAGACAGCCAAGTGGTGGTTAGTCACTGAGGTAAGCGAAGTGCTTCACATACTCGGCAGGCTTTCCCTGAAGATGAAACTCATCAGCGTTAACCGTTTGCCTCCTTTGAATTTCATAGCCTTTGTTTTGTCCACATCTACGACTAGACCATTAGCATTCACATAACCCTGTGCATACAAGCGTCTGCTGAGTGTGCAAGCGGTTTTGTAGAAGAGGACCAAATCGTCAGCGTAAAGCAGCACCTTCTTGTACCGTCTAAAAATTGCAGATGGCAAGGATAAAAAATCAACAAAACAAAAAACAGAAGCAGACCGAAATTGTTCCTCCACTCCAGTTGTTTTGAACAAAATATTCGAGCTCGAACACCCCGAGCTTGTCAAGAATCACGGTGCCCTGTTGAAGCATTGAGGCAAGTGCAATCTGGAGAAATATAAACAGAGCTCCGGAGTACGCCAGCTTCTCCACAACCAATTTCCGCGAGGCTGTGCTAAAGGCAGATTTAGTGTCCACAAAGACGGCGTAAAGGGGTAACAGTTTTGGAAAAGATTAAATCGAATCTGGCAGAAAAGCACGAAAAAAGTGTGTATAATTGACTTTTTTTAATCTTCTGAATCTATGCGGCCACTCTGGCAAGTCACTCACAACTTCGAGAAATGCTTTAATACGTTATGTTGCTAAGAGTTTGTATGCCACACTATTCTTTGCCACGCCAAAATGATGGAGAAAGTAGGTTGTCTTTGCCTTTCGGGGTAAAATAATTCCCCACCATAGCCCATGACACAATGAGAGAATGTGGTTGCTATGCTATAGGCGGCATGAGCTGACACGAAACAAACGGATAACAGTAAAAACGTTCATTCAACTCATTCAACGCCCATTGTCATGGAATCGAGAACAGAAGAAGAGCAAGAGACGCAGCGAGACCGACCAAGAGTATATTACAAATGACAATTTAGCTGGCAGGCAGCAGCGAATTTGCCGATAAAAAGCCGCTAAAGTTATTTGTGAACAAGATTTTACGGCACAAATCTTGTTACACGAACACACAAGCACCCACCCATTGTTGTTACCGTTGTTGCTGTGGTTCGATTTGCGCTGACTCTAGTGGTGGGATTGTCGTTGTCGTCGTCGTTGTTGTTGTTTTTGTTTTTGCTGCTGTTGTTGTCGTTGCTTCTGTTGTTGGTCTAGCTGTTGATTGGACCGCCGTGTTCGTCTTTGTTGGAGCTTCTAGTTCTTCTGGCAGCCACGAGTGAACAACTGTCAACCGCGTAATAGTGATCGTGGTAGAAGTATACGTAGTATCCTGTTGCCGATAGTTCAGGCCGATACAAAGGGCGCGCTTAGTTTCTGGTCGCTGGCCCCAAGCTCAATCGCTCCCGATTCCCCCTATGGGTCGATTAGTCGGCCCCGTTCGTACAACAACAGATGATCGGCGTTTTCCGCCGGCGCCTGCATAGGCCTCTGGCTGCCCGCACGGCCGCCTCGCGGTAAGTAAATGGACGTCATTCATTCAAATAACGCCACCGACAATTGGACCGACTTCTTGTCGTCCCGTTGATCTGTTGCCCTACATTCTACCCCCCTAGAAGCGATACATTCTCCCGCACCTCCCCGATTGATCTGGGGACTGATTGTGATCGGCTGCCGTGAAAGGTCCGGTCCGGGCCGCTCAACCACGCTGAGATTCTCAATAGTCAACTGTAGCATAGTACGCAGTCAACCTGCTGCATCTCGTTTTGCTCTAGTTTGTTGTTGTTGTTGTTGATGATGATGATGTGGGAGATCTTGGACTCTGCCTGATGGCACTCTGGCAGCAAACAGCACCTAGTGCCGAGTTTTAAAAGTCCACTAGAGCCGTGTTCTTTGCCACCCGCCGGACTCGAAATGGCATGATATTTCTTCGACAAAAAATATCGCGCGACTATTAGGCGCGCCATCTACCGGTCAACAACACAAGCATTTAACGTTAGATGCGTTTTGACACAATGTGGACCGTGTTTTATTCACGTGAACGTGGTGGTCAGCTTACCACGTGCGACTGGACAGAGTTGTGTCAAATGTCGTCGTCGGATAGATTTGAGCAGTCCGGTGAATTATAGTAGAGCGTAATTAGCACATCTTGCCTAGACCTAGGCCATAGTCCCAAAAAAATTACCCATTAGGCAAATTGCCTAATTTATTGGAGAGAATAGAGCTTTTAAAATGTTACTGGCACGTGGACCGTCTGGCTTTGACCGCGATCCAAAAAAAGAAAATCACTGCTAGTTTAGACTTCTTGACGTTGTCAAATCTTATATATATATATAGTTGGTTAGACAAGCACGAATCCCTTGCCGTTTCACGTAGTACGTATCGAACGTTGTATGATATTCTTCATAAAGTATGTATTCGATTTGTCGCACTCGGATATATATATATATATATATAGGAGACATCCAAAAATACCCCTTTTTATGTTTTGCAATATAATTCAGTTGTTCTTGCTATTATACGCTTAAAGGCGGCATATAGACGCAACAGGCACATATATATATATATATATATATATATATATATATATATATGATGTCCGCAAAATAGAGTGCATAAGATCTGTTTTATTTGAAGGCAGACACAATACAATTTCTGATAAATTATAATATTGAGGGTGAGCTATTGACTTTTTTGGCCTTTTTGAGCTGTATTTGAAATATTCAATTTATCAGCATTTTTTACATATATCAGGCTTAGTTACATGAATATACGTTTTGGTTTTTAATTCGTTGATGGTACATTTTACTCTTCAACAAACCCCATTACAAAAGTCTAACGGTTGCAAGTCTAACTGCAAGATCTTGAAGGAGCTAGTGAATGTCCTTGTCACGCGAGATTATCCGTGCGGGACACCTCATCCTCAAGAGCTCAATTGTTTTTCTAGGTGTGCGGCTTGTGGCACCATTTTGTTGGACGCAGAGTTCACTCGCATTGATTCCAATAAAATTAAGGATCATGCTGCAATAACGCTTGTGACTGCAGAGCGAAAAAAGTTGATCTAAGAATTCCTTTAGACCGAAGGCCGAACCAGACTCTCAAATATGACACATGTAACGACTCTTTGTGAATCACTTAATCTCAGTTGCCCAGATGCGACAGTTTTGTTTTTTGACACGTCCATTCAGATAGAAGTTGGCTTCCTCGGAAAATATGGAAAACCGGACAATCGATGTTTAAGGAAATTTTCCCACAGTGTCGGTTACAGCGGCAAAATCAACAGGGGTTCCGTGGCCTGGTATGGCTTGATAACGTTCGGTACTGGACTATTTCTGTGGAACGTTTACGAATTGGTTTTCACAAGGCCGATTAAGTTTACGAATGGTGATCCCACAAGGCCGGTTATGTCGACCGCAAATTGCATGAAGCATGCTTACACAGAGGTTTCCTTATCATGACAAGTGTTCACTGCGAAGCGTTCTTCTGTTGAACGACTGTAGAGTTGATGATGAGAATACATACACACACATATATATATATATATATATATATATATATATATATATATATATATGGCAAGAAAATACTTACCAAGCTGTACCAAGCGACGAAGGTATCCCACGAGCGGTGCACTACGGTATTCCAGTATATTCACCTTGTTTGTTGTTCTTGTTGCTCTTGTTGTTGTTGTTGTTTTTGTCGTACGGCGCTTCAAAATAATTGCCGCCGGTTCCCCACGCAACGTTAACTGAACACGACAATGATGGCCGTTAGCCCGGAGTAGAAAAGCAACGAATAGGTAGGTGACTGATTAAGCCGACTTGAAGGCAGGCAACGCTAGCCCGAGCGACCGACCGACCAACGATTGAACTGGTCGGCCAGCCAGGAGAGGGCGGGAGACGGGAAAGGAAAAAAATGCGGCAAGGGCGCGACGGGGAACCTACTTCAACGCTACTTCAATCTGGTTTTGTCTGTTATGTCTTGGCTACGACTCTATCCATCCGTTTATCTATCTATCTATCTATTTATCTATCTATCTGACTATCTACCGTCTGCGGGCTGCTGTTACGTTACGCGCGTTATGTGTGCCGGTCGACTCACCCACCAGAGAGGAGGGTGGCAAACCACCCCGCCGTATACAGTGTGGCGTAAAGGCGAGCGCAGATTGTTCACGTGTCGAACACTTGTATGATAGTATTATTGTGTCTGTCTGTCTGGCTGTATGTGTGTGTGTGTGTGTCTGTTGCGTGTGTGTGGTCTCTGGGCGTCCGTGCATAGTAGCATGATGCCGGCGAGGATCCGGCGGTGAAGATCTCGTGGCCCGAAAGGCGATGCTGGGTCGGAACGAAATAGCTGCTTGATTCTTTAGTTGTTTGTCTGTCTGTCTGTATACATGTATAGGCGAAACGTATAGGCGATCGACAGGTGGCTAAAATCTTCCGCATGTGGCCACGCGTCAACCGTAATGACACGGCGGCGGCGGCGAAGACGATGATGAGGTGCTGGTGTTGCTGCGGCTGTTGTTGCTGGTGATGACGGCGCCAAAGGTAGGGGCGCCGATGGGATATTGTATATATGTATATATATAATATATATATATATATGCATATATATATATATAGAAGTAAAGGCAGACAAGGCAAGAGGGACAGCATCTCAGCAGGTGTCAGGTGGTACATCGATCCGCAAGTTACGTCTTCTGCTTGTCAATAGACCGACAAAACAAAGTCACGTTGACAGCGTACGCAGCCGAGCGACGATACCCGGAACGAACGCAATCGGACAAAGTGACGGCGAGAGCTTTTACCGTCGGCATCATTGTGGTCATGCTCTTGTCGATGCATTTGCAGACGTGTTGAACGGGGACAACAAAAACAACATCATGAACAGCAGCAACAACAACAACATAAACAACAACAACAACAACAACAACAACAAACAACAACAACAACAACAAACAACGACAACAACAACAACGACAACAACAACAGAGCAGCAAGACGCGCGGTGTCAGGCAAAGGCGCGAGACCTTAGGGCATCTTCCTACGAACAAACGGGGTTCGTGTGCATGTATTCGTTATTACACGACGGTTAGTGTCCATAAGCTATCCATCACAATCAATTCGTAAGTCAATGTAACTGTACGTTAACTTGCATAAAATAGTTAAATGCTGTCGAGGGGATAGAGGGTCGTCCAACTGGACATCGGCGCGTTTGTCTGTGAACTTGGCCTGTCTCCTGTTGTGCCTGAACACGTGCCTGTCTTTCTGGCAGCATCCATACAAGCATTACTAAGCATAATCAGCATAGGAGCAGTACCAATCAGGATCAGCATAGGAGCAGTACCAATCAGGATCAGTATAGGAATAGTGCCAAGCAAGATCCGTATAGGAGCAGTTACAAGCAGGATCCGTATAGGAGCAGTACTAAGCAGGATTAGTATAGGAGCAGTGTGAAGTATGATCAGAATAGGAGCAGTACCAAGCGCAGGATCAGTATAGGAGCAGTACTAAGCAGGATCAGTATATGAGCAGTACCAAACAGGATCAGTATAGGAGCAGTACCAATCAGGATTAATATAGGAGCAGTACCAAGCAGGGTCAGTAGGGGAGCAGTACAAAACAGGATCAGTATATGAGCAGTCCCAAGCAGAATCAGTATATGAGCAGTACCAAGCAGGATCAGTATAGGAGCACTATCAAGCAGGATCAGTATAGGAGCAGTACCAAGCAGGATCAGTATAGGAGCAGTACCAAGCAGGATCAGTATAGGAGCAGTACCAAGCAGGATCAGTATAGGAGCAGAATCAAGCAGTATCCGTATTGGAGCAGTTCCAAGCAGGATTAGTAGGGCAGCAGTACTAGAACCAGCATTGAAGCATAGGCATAAATCACAGTCAGAATTATTAGAGCATTAGTACGAAGCCGGGCAGCCGTATAGGATCAGTATCAAGAAGTATCCATTTAGGAACATTGGTAGTTCTCTTAGTAGCAGTAGTAGTAGCAGTAATAGTCGTAGTAGTAGTAGTAGTAACATCGGTATTAGGCGTTTATTTTGCCTCTTATAGTAGTAAAAAGGGTGAAAAAAGCAGCAACAACGGCACTGGTCTCGCTACGCTCGGACGCGTAGACTCGCGCGAGACTGCGCCATCCGTTGGCCGTCAAGGAATTTGTTACTTTAGTTCGCAGTCGGAGAGCGGCGGAAGAGCATGAACGACACGGCGGTAACTGCTCCCGCCGCCGCCACCGTCGACAAGAAAATGAACGTCGCTGCAGCAGTCTCAGTGATGTGATTGTTTATCGTGTGTGCGCGAAGCCAGCCAGTCTGGCAAGAGTCAGACTGGCGTGATAGACATGAGTGAGGCACGCTGTTAGATATATATATATATATATATATATATATATCCAGCAGTTGCAGAGGCACAAGGAAAATCTTTAGCGCTGCGCTGCTGCTGCCGCTGTTGCTGCAGTTGTGATTGTCGTCATCCCCGCCATCAGTCGGCATGCGTGGCCGGCGTGTAGCCCGACAACAAACACGGCCCCGATCGGCGGTCGGAAACAATGAATCTCTTAGAGGCGAGATAGATCTGCGCCGCGATTAGAGGCTGTGACAAAACGAAGCCCATCTAGAAATGAAGGGGTATACAATGTATATATGTCCTCTTTTATCAGATTACATCATATATATATATATATATATATATATATATAGGATCTGGATTTCTGTATCGGATATCACATATATATACGTATATATATATATATATATATATATATACATATATATATGTATGTACATAAAGACAAAAGATAACAATAGAGTATAAAAGAGAAAGAAACGGCCACCAAGAAACTTCCAGCCAGAAAATTTCTTATGCGTAAGCCAGCAGTACTATATATATATATTTGATAGGTGCAGAGAAAAAACGAAATGTGCGCTCTGTAATGTACGGGATTGCGACTTGACGGGGATACTCAAGCAGGCCTGTTCTACAGTCGGGCAAGGGAAGAAGAAGCAATATCCCGAAAGTACTGGTGAACGTCAGAAATGTCGGAGGCCTGAGAAATGTTGATAAATGCGCCCAAGCCTACAAGGAGGCAAAATAAACGCGTAATACATTTAAGAAAAATCACTTACCGGAGGAAGATATGCACGTAAGTCAAATTAAATTGCTGGGGACCAGAACGCCGCATTGCGGTAGACAACTGAAAGTGATACACAATCACTTGAAACCGACGGAAGAAGAGTAAGGCAGGTCATGGATGTACTTTTCCCCGAATTCCCAGTCGTGCCGTCAATGCATACAGCGGCCGACCCCAGTCATGGTAAAGGAGGTAAAAAGAGCAGCGCGTCTGAAAAACGGCAAGATGCCAGGTACGGACGATTTCCCTTCTGACGTTACTAAAACCCTCGTAAAAGATGGCCCCGGTTTGATTCCAAACACAGCCGCTAGGTTTCTGCCGGGGGGTGCTTTCCAACAGCCTGGAAGCAAGCCAGGATTGTGCGAATTCCAAAGTCAGCTAAACCAGCGGGTTCGTCATATCGGCCGCTATGTTTTTTAAGCATGATCGGTAACTGCTGACAAGTGAGCTGAATAAAAACGGTCGATTAGCAGAGCCCTAATACGGTTTTCATAAGGAATATTGCACAGTGTCGGTGATTAAAAGAATACTGAAAGCCACAGACAAAACGCGCTGAGAAACAAACTAAGCGCTCTCTAACAGGAATGGCAGGAAAACCTGGAATAGTTAGTGTGGCCGAAGCGACCAATACCTGCTTTGCAAGTGTGGTACGGGAAGCGTCATGAGAAAATTACCTAGCAGTCAACTCAGGTGCTCAGTGCCTACGGCTGCTTACAGCACAAATTGCACCGCATTCGAAGGGCAGTTTTATCCGCCCGTCTAATGTGTGACAGTGGAGCGCATGACACGGCAGCACACCGTGTTTAAATGTTAAGGTCTCAATACAGCAAGACAGAAGCTACATATAAAGAAACAAGGGAAAACCTGTCTGACAGATTATTACCAAAAAAAAATATTTTGCCCTGCGAAGAAGGGAGGCCTAAACAGATCCTGCAATCAACTAGCATACACCAAAGATTAATTTCAGACGATTTCGACTGAGACATGCGTATGTCAATGGCGCTCAATCAAACTATCAAATCATGTTAAATACATACGCATTTTCAAAAAAAATATATATATATATAACCTTTCAGTTATACAATTGCATTATACTTCTGTTGATTAAGTCTCGAAGACATTAGAGTTGTCTTGATGACAATGCTTCGTCGACTCTCGGCAAAGACCACGCATACATTTAGATTTGGTTTTGTATTTGGTTTGGATTCAGCCAATCAGCAATACGCTTTTACACTCGTATTGATTATTTATCTTCTTGATACCAATAACAATAAAAGTAATACGCATGAATATCAATATTTTCATATTACTCTTGATTGCCACTTATAATTATGGATGTTCCTATAAGGATTCTCATGTATAGTCATTTCTATAGATCAATTGCACGTACTTCGCCAAAATGCAGAGCTTTTCTCAGCAGAGGCTCGCAATGCGTGTGACATACAACATTTCGGGTGACACAGAAAACCGTTCTTCTCGCTAAAATAAATATACTCGAAACGATTTCGATAGCTATATAGAATATTGTAGAGCTTGTTAAAGCAAATTTTCCACATTTTTCAATGGAACACGCTCTCTGAGAAGTATTGTTTCGGAGTGAGAGTGAACTTACTAAAATCTGTGACACGTTTGTTATTGCCGGACGCTGTAGCACAAAATGCCCGATGTGATATCCGATACAGAAATCCAGATCCTACACCGAAACCAAGCATACCGTCGTATTTATGAGACAATTCTGCTTCCTCTAAAAGCACACACACGCTGGCTAGAGGATGCGACATAATTGTTTACAAGATAATTCCTCTAAGCATAACATGAAGTTCTATTATTATATTTCATCTTTAATACCTCAACGTCATAAACCTACGACCACTTAAGCAAATACGCATTGTCATGAGTGACGTCATGATGAAGCAAATTGACGTTAGAATGACGATAATTTGGGTATCAAACCAATAGGGATCCGATCCGTGGTTGCGATGTACTTAAGGTTTTCCGCCGAGCATGGTGAGATTAAGTACACGCATAAATAACCTACATCATCAGATAAATCACTCGTCATAGCTCTAGAAGCACATATAACTATTTATTGTCTTACAGTAACTGCTCGAAGGTGCCTCTGCGAACCACTATAAATATTTTGGTAACGCCTGCAGAGATTTCGTTGCATGGACTCGACCGGAGTCCCACAGACGAGAGCTTTTAGGTGACCCCAACGAAAAATAAATGGAAACTTGTTAAATCAGGCGATCGCGGTAGCCAAGCGATCAGCCCACCTCGGTCAATCCATCGATTCTCGAAAGTCACGTTGAGATAATTGCGTACCGCCGGGGTGGAGTGCGGTGGCGCTCCGTCGCGCAGGAACCACATACTCCCGCGAATACCTTCTGGAACGCCTTCCAACAGTCCCAGTAGAAAGTATTCACGGAGAAACGACTCTGGCGTGAGTGCTGTGAATCGATCTAAATTCTGTGAGAAGACCGATACCCGCTGATTACCGAGCTAGAAACGAGATTTATTGACTGCTTGCTAATCTCCTGTGGCAAAGAAAACATTCATGTCGACGCGTGGGGTACAACAAGGCTATCCGTCTGGGCCAGCTCTCTTCTGTATCGCTATCGCGAAGCTTCGATCGGAGTTTTGACCGTGATGACGCAACGCTGGCAGGACACCTGGGAACAGTCCGAGCCGATATCCAGGCGGTGCCGGAGAAGTGCCGCGACCAGTCTTGTTTCGAGTTTGCGGGCAAAACTGCCCGACTTTCGATTAGCACCAGAGGATAATATTGTAACGTTGTTGTGTTACGCTAAGTCAGCTTGGGGATGTAGACTCATCCGGACGGGTACTGCAGCCCGAGGGACTCAGGAACGGAGAATGACAACGCGTAGCATATGGTCTAGTGCATACCCGAGCAACGAGTGTGTTTTTAGCCAGGCTGGTCGGTCTATTTATTGACTCACAAGACACCGCGGCGTGCTGACACCCAAAATAGTCTCAGAACCCGCTCTCAAATCGGTCGAAATTTACAGTGGTTTGTGTTTGTTTCGTATACAATGCAGGTTAATTTAGGTCTGACTTAGATTGCCGATCATTGGTCGACCCTCTCCAGGTGTCGACCGATGATCGTTTTGGACGGCGGATGTCGTTGGTGTTTCGGCGCGAAAGGCTGTGGTTGGTTGAGACATGTATCGGTCGGTGAACGTTGGACGCTGTGGCCGTTGGACGTGGTCGGTTAGAGTAGATTTGAATTGCGCTGTGATGCACACAGTGACTTCGTCACACTGCCCCCCCCCCCTCAGAATTGGCTCGTCCCGAGCCAACAGTGGAGGTCTGTCGCGTGTCAGCGGACAAGGCGGTTTGTTGAGCTTGGAAGTTGGTCTGGAAAGGTCGGCAGTTCACGTACGTTATTGATCGCCGGGAAGGTCGCTGTCGTCCGATGTGTCGCTCGGATGGTTTGGGTTGTAGGTTTGAATGACGGCTTGGCTCGGGATACGGTCGTATTGTCGGTGACTGCAGGCTTGTTGCCACTTGGTACCTCTCTCGTCTGGGTAGAGTAGTAGTGTGGAACAGAGTCGGCACGGGCGTGCACTCCCGCGCGGTGGGAACCCTCGTTTTCAGTTCTTACACTTTTCCAGGCGATGTCCTGGATAGTTCACCAGTTGCAGAAGAAAAGGCCGAAGGCGTCGTGACGCTCGTAAAAAAAATATGAGGTCTGTTGGACGAGGTCGGTCGGTTGTACGATGAGGACGGTTGTATGTTGCGGATGGTCGGTGTTTAACGCCAGTAGGACGGCAAATTGTTCAACTGCGTCTAGTTCTGCGCAACTTGCCCGGGCGATTTATACGCTTTTAAACCGGGCAAGAATGAACGCTGGTCGTGTTTCGGTCTTGTTTTGTGCAACTTACCCGGGCGGCTTGTACGCTTTTAAACCGGGTTAGGTCGAACGATGGTACTATGTCTTGAACTCTGTCGTTCGTGGTCGGGTAGGTCGGGGTTGATTGCTTGTCGGATTCACCGACTCGGCGCACTGGAGTGTATATGAGCACTAAGTCGCTCACCTTAAATGTCGGTTCACGTCTCTTCTGGTTGTAGCGGTCCTTGTTCGTTGCATTGGCGCGGTACGCTAATGAAATCGCCAGGTCTCTTACTTCTTCGGTGTTGATGATGAGACGGTCTACGTAGTCGTAGAGTGGGAGGTTGGTCGTCGTCCGATGTGATCCGTGCGTCGTGTCGTCATGCCCAGCTGGGCAGATAGAACTGTCGCTCGTCTGGAAATCTTTGGTTGTCCATGATGGCTGAAGTGGCGGTCGGCGGTAGAGGCAGCTGGGTGCGAGTCTGGATCTGTTAAGCTGGCTGGACGTGAGTCTGGACGGGAGTCTGAAACGGTTGACGTGGCTGGCCGTGAGTCTGGAACGGTTGACGTGGTTGGTCGTGAGTCTGGAACGGTTGACGTGGTTGGGCGGGGGTCTAGGTCTGTGGACTGGTGTTGATTCTCTTGGTCGCGTTTCGTGTGCTGTTTCGTCGTCGTCCATTGTCGCCTCGGTTGGTTCGCCGTCTGTTGATAGAGAGAGATCGAGGCATCTCCACCAAATGTAACGTTGTACCCCGCATCTCCACCAAATGTAACGTTGTTGTGTTACGCTAAGTCAGCTTGGGGATGTAAACTCATCCGGACGGGTACTGCAGCCCGAGGGACTCAGGAACGGAGAATGCTAACGCGTAGCATATGGTCTAGTGCATGACCGAGCAACGAGTGTGTTTTTAGCCAGGCTGGTCGGTCTATTTATTGACTCACAAGACACCGCGGCGTGCTGACACTCAAAAGAGTCTCAGAACCCGCTCTCAAATCGGTCGAAATTTACAGTGGTTTGTGTTTGTTTCGTTTACAATACAGGTTAATTCAGGTCTGACTTAGATTGCCGATCATAGGTCGACCCTCTCCAGGTGTCGACCGATGATCGTTTTGGACGGCGGATGTCGTTGGTGTTTCGGCGCGAAAGGCTGTGGTTGGTTGAGACATGTATCGGTCGGTGAACGTTGGACGCTGTGGCCGTTGGACGTGGTCGGTTAGAGTAGATTTGAATTGCGCTGTGATGCACACAGTGACTTCGTCACAATATTGAACCTCTGGGAGCTTCCCTTACCGATGCGACACAGGATGGCATCCTGCGCAAAAGACTTATTGAAGTCAGACAATGGTGCAGCAGACGTTAAACACTAGATGCGCTATACATTTTGCGACAAAGTCTCTCCACACCTTGCCTGGTTACTCAAGGTTCACTTGGGAATTGCATACCAAGTGAAATGGGCCTGGGCATCACTTTCTGTTGGCACTGGGGCTTGGAAATTTGCCGTGATAGGAATGACATTGTCATTATCTTGTTATTTGGGATTTTTAATAACATTTGAGAATTTAATCATTTCCATTGGAGTTGACTATATTCCAGCTCAGCTCGCCTAGATGACGCCTGGAAAAGGTCGCCTTAAAGCTTGTTTTGGTCCAGTTAGCGGGAAGTGGCTACAGTCCCCCGTAACCGCGTTTGGTGATGGTGCTGGACATAATAACACACTCCGCATCGTTTCGGGCCTGCGGCTTGGGGAGTCTGTTTGCCCAGAGCACATCTGTAGCCCATGCTGAACCAAAGTTATCGCCACAGCGGTACACGCCCTGTCCTGCCAGGATAATACCGGTCGTCACACAGGACATTTTGCCATTAACGATGTCGTACGCCGGCTCTGCAGAGCGGCCAGATTCTTTCAGTGAAAGAGCCGCCCATATGGAAAAGTCGCTGGCGCTGGGCTGGCGCGAGCGCACGTCTTGCTGAAGGTTATAAATTGTCGAAGTACAGGAAGCTATCGCCGCAGAATACATAATTCAAGATTGAAGAAAGAAACTATGACTGAAAAGTGCGCATCCTAGGCCACTGGATGTGAGCCCCATGTAAGCCATAGCGCAAGACGGCGTTCGAGACATGCAGCTCTCATCGACACTTTGACATGCGCCCCCGCGGCATTGGAACAATTCTGATCCTGAAATTGAAGAAGTAGTACTCTATTAATTTCTGGTTTACTTTAACTGATCGTCAGAACATACGAGTATGATGCTTTATTTTTTTACCTCTCATTCCCCATCATCTCTCTGGCTGGAGCAGTTCGGAAGATATCTGACATTTTTGAGCGCGTGCAACAAAGCCTTTGCAATCGCTACAGAATGTGCATAATGTGACTGGCGGTTGCTCTCTCGATCATTTCCCTGATATAGTAGGTAGTTATATGTTATTCGTAAACTAATATGATAGATACGTAGGGTTACTTTATCAAGCAAGACAAAGCCCCATATAGCGAACGTTCTTACATTCAAAGTCACTACGCTACGCCAACGTACGCTAAATGTTCAAATTGCAGTAGTATACAAACACACCGTCACTAAAGAAATGATTTCCCTTTCAACACACGCGCAATACGGAAGGAGAATGAGTGGTTGATTCGCTCAGTTCGAGCCACTCTAAATGAGTTCATACATAGGCTGTCCACTTTGCAGATTGTTGTTGCGAACTTCAACATTGTTAGTGAAATATATAGTTTTTACAACTTGTTATACATGCTCATCTCACCAATAGCACGCGAACCCTTGATAGCGGACAATATAGTTAATTGGTATTAGTATGTAGCGTGGCACATTTTAACGCCGAATATAGCGTTTATCACGACAATTACTTTCGTTCCGGCAGCCAGCGTCGGATGTCTTTTAGACGATTTCCCCCAAAAAGAAAGTACACTCAATTTGCAAACACCCACCCTGGATAGATTACTGTAGACTGTCACATACCTCGCCTCACTTCAATGGAAGACGTTTGTCGTATTACATTTTGCGTCAAATAAACACTTTTTTTTAAAAAACTAATTGGAGTTATTAGGATCGCCAACAACGAATTGTATCGACAACTCTCAACTTGATTTGAGCGGCGCATGCAGTCCTTAAGTGAGTCTTGCCCGCTGCCTTTGAACGTCTGAACAAATCCTAATAGTGCGGCTTTCAGTGAAAGCCGATCACGCTGATGAAGTAGACGGAGGATTAGACGTATGCGAGTTTTAAAGTCAGTTTCAAATCTGAACGCGTTCCGCTAGTTACGAAGGCAAGCACCGACTGTAGCAGTCACTGGAATTAGCACGCCTTACAGCGCGGAAACGCTTGCTCGTATTTGTGAAGATTGCGTACTTCGCTCGTGCTGTAACATTTCCATAAGCTGGAATGGGAAAAAGGACGTCTTAACAAAGACAATGATATTCATCAAGGTGGGCTCATGATCCTATCAAAAAATGTGTTTGCTCGATGTTAGCGTTTAACCACTTTTATGATCTGATCGATAAATGAAAAAAGGTTGAGGTGAATTTTATTATTTATAACGGTATAAAACGGTGTATTCGTTTTATTGTTAACTTTAGCGTTTCGTGCTGGCTGCAAAACCGAACAACCGAACTTGTTGTTTAGCTGAGCGGATTGCCAACTTTGTCTTGGTCTGGCAGGCCTTGGCTTATGCATAAGCGTAAAATTGGGAGACAATAATGGATTGTTGTTGAACAATGGCTAATGGCAAGAATATTACAGACAGAAAACAATTAGAGATCTAGGGGACTTCAAATAACGTCATCTTGGGAGTGGGGTAGAAATAGGCAACTCCATTGCGATAGTGTGAGAATGTATCCACGCTTCTCGTGGAACGGACTTCAGTCAACTCCTCGTAAGGAGAAAGCTCATCCAAACCGCGTCAAACCGCTTATTGGAGGTCTTCAACACCTTTCATAGGACTTATTGGCATTCCAACTGAAAGTTTTCTGACTTTACTGTGAAGGCTACACAGCTTTTTTTGCAATAGTATTTCGGGCAGATACTGAAGATAATTTCCTGACGATCGTAGTAGATGCCAATGCGCTAGTATGCTAAAAGCACACACAGTTACATACCATATTACTTTCCTTTATCTGCTCCCTAGGAGCAGTGTTATGATCCTTGTTCACGCGAAGCTTTTTATATTCTAACACTTGGGCTGGGTAAATGCGTTTATGTTACATCAAAGGGGTTTGCGACAGCCAGCGTTTTTCTAGTTCTGCTATGGACCGATAGGCCTCATGCACCACGCCGTGGTATCTATCACATTTGCTCCAGCACTCTCTGCACCGACATCCATAATGTGGTTCAGGCAAGCCCCCCACGTTGCACAGAATGTGATAAACGTGCGCTGCAAAGGTCAAGGCTTTTTGACTCTGAAAATATTGTATTGCCTAGCAAATATTGACATTCATATTTCATCTAGATGAAGCTCTCTCTATCTAGGCAAACACCTAGGCCTCCTTGTACTCTTTGTGAGGAAGTTTTTTTGGACACCATTTTGTAGCTGACCGCGCTGTAGCCCGTCAGCGGCACTTAAGCGTCTGTTCCCTCTTTTTTATTGATCGCGGTCCACGGCAGTTGGTACCGCCCTAGCCGAAATCGGAAACATTGGAACTAATTCACGCGTAAATTGAAGCCCACCCACGGCTTTTCAAATATCATACGATGACTTGGCTAACACATTACCTACCACGTCAAGTTTGGCTTCATCACCTCTGGGACAGAACACAAAGGCTCTGGTACTTGGCAGTGTACTGCGAGCAAATCGGATCGCAGCTGCTAGTGAACTGGGCTCCAGAAAAGCCGTCTGTCTCACGGTAAGGCGAGATGAAGTAATTTGTAGCCTGCTCTACAACCGGGAAAGCAGAATATTGAAACAAAACAAACTTTTGAAAATCGACAACACTCAACAAACTTTTGAAAATTTCGAGAGTTCTTTGAAGAAGGTGGCCAGGGACTGAATGACGCCTTCAAGCTTTCCAGCTCTACTTGCAAGGATATGGCTGGTGCCATGCGAACGGACTTTCCCTCATGGTCACTGGTTTTTTATATACCCGTTTTCTATATACTCCTTATGGTCGCGGTTTACCAAGAAAGAGTACCCAGAAAAAATATCGGCCGTGCGGACCAGAGGGAGTTTCGTTTGTCAAAAATAGACCCAAAGATAAAGTTTTAAAATATACTAGGTCAGAAGGAAATAGAGGAGGGTTTTGTGGATAACCAACTTTCTTGGGTACGACACTGCACCTTTGAGTGGTGCGCATAAATGCTCTTCTACTGGCTTCTAGTATGCGATGAACAAGATTGCAATCTATAATATATGCATATGCACACAGATTACAAATATTTTGCCATGTGATGAATGGGTATCCAGGAATGCGTTTAGCTATACCAGAAGACTAATTCTTGCCGAGGGTGTATTGTATAAAGGTAATAACAAAGTCAGCAAGGGGTCCGGGCGGTGATCCTGACTTGTCACGAACGAAACCGTTATCAATAATGATAGTGCATATGGCTGGTCCAACTAATCGCAGTACATTTTAAACCATGTTCTACAATTCTAAATTATGCAAAACTTGTGGGAGAGTAAGTCGACGATAATTGCAGTAAATCGCACCTATGGTAATTATTATTCTTCTGCAACTATATTCTGCAACATATTTAAGACTTTGTTAATAAAAACGTCTTCACGCTAGTCTGTAGGTACGGTTTTAGTCTTTGTATTTTTGCTGGCTTTATTTTTTATACAACGTGTTTATGCAACAACAGCGCATACATTGATTGACAAATATTGATTTAGAAACCTTGTTGTTTCGTGGATGGAAGTAAAATCATGTTCAATCTTGCTTCAAAGGTCACTGCACTTAAAAGAAGATATTAAACATTGTGACGTCGCTGGCCTAAGTGTCTAAAGTTTTAACGAGATTACGTCGAAAAATAAATAGTATCTTATATCCTGTTTTGTTCTTACTTTTATATAATACATCGTATATACAGGTAGTTCAATAAGTTCTTAGAATCAGCTTTTTAGAATTCGAATTTTGGCGCGCTTCCACCGCTATTAGGAACTGCAACTTTTCGACTGCTAGCACTCAAAATATTATGGTGATTGGCCGTTGCGATTTCGTTTGATAGCCTTTCCCGTGCAACGCATCGGCGTGATTTTTAAAAATGAAGAAAAAATAGTTTCGAGTGGTTATCAAGCATTTTTATTTCAAAGGTTGGAATGCGACCCAAGTAAAAATTGGGTTGGACGAGACGTACGGTGACTCTGCGCCATGTTTTGCCACTGTTTCCAACTGGATTAATGTGTTAAAAAGAGGTCGCAGGAGCACCGAGAATGAACTACGTACAGGAGGCCAAAAAACGGCAACTGATGAGGAAAACATAGAGACAGTACGAAACATCGTTGGCACAGATAAGCGAATGAACATTAAGGAGATAGCGGAGGCATTAGGAATTAGTTTAGGTAGTGCGCATTTTATCCTATACGAAAACTTGAAGATGAAAGAGCTCAGAGAAAAATGGCTGCCGCATTTGCTCAACCAAGGCCAAAAAAACGCGCCTGTTTTTGCTTCACAGCGAAATTTGGCCAAGATGTCGAACAATCCGTCGCATTTTTGGCGCAGATTCGTGACCGTCGATGAAAGCTGGGTCCATCACTACACACCCGAGACCCAAGAAGCATCTTGCCAATGGTGTGCACCTGATGAAGGACCTCCGAAGAGGGAGCGGACAACGGCATTGACCGGAAAGGTGATGGCTACAGTTTTTAAGACCAACGTAGAATAATGCTGGTCGACTACCTTGAGAGCGGTAAAACGATCACAGGAGAACATTATGCAAGACTGTTGGACTGCCTTTAGCAAGAACTTATCGTGAAACGGCCCGCTTTGCAGAAGAAGGTTGTCCTGTTTCACCAGGACAATGCTCCTGTACACAAGTCCCGGCAAGCATCGGCAAAACTGGCCCAACTGAGGTTCGAACTTATTGAACAACCCTCCTATTCTCCAGACCTGGCCCCCTCTGATTATTTCCTTTTCGAACATTTGAAGAATAGTCTCGGTGGAAAGCGTTTTTCCAGCAATGAAGAGGTTGAGGCTGCTGTCAATGCCTATTTTCAGTCTAAAGACGCGGAATTCTACTTAAGAGGTATAAAAGCTCTGAAATCTTAGTGGGAAAAGTGTATTGAGCATCTCGGGGAGTATATCGAATAAAATAAATTTAAAAACATGATTTGGAAAATTCTTGGTTTTCATTCTAAGAACTTATTGAACTACCTGTATATATATATATATATATATATATATATATATATATTATTTTTTTTGAACCGTTTTCTTCAAACGGCTAATTTATTTCAATTCAGTAATTCCTCATTATTTTCAACAATTGTAACAATTAAGAGCAACTTGCAGAAAAAGCTATCGCCCGTGTTTGCCCGCTCTTGTGAGTGTGTCAACATTCTACACATTGTATTGTAGATAGTGTTTATTAGATTTCTAATGTTTTAATTTTGCACAGCACACTTAAAACAATAAAAATCTAATACACTTCTAAACAGATAAAAAAATCTGGCATTTATGTTTATTGACATTTATGCGAAAATTAAGCATCGAATAATTTGTCACAAGCCTTGTATATGAGCGTGTTGCAACATTGTGTACGGCACTTCTGGTAGGGTAAGCTTTATTAGAAGTAGCCCCAAAAGGGGTACGGTTTCTGATACAATGTGTCAGAATTCTATATAGGTATATTCCATATAAGTGTAATATAGTATCATCTTTTTATAAGACCTTGTTGGTTGCCCTATAAACCCATAAAATATATTTTGTATACATATTTTCTGAAAAGTTACCATTGGTTTGACATTCGATATATATATATATATATATATAGTATAAGTCGTCGAAGGAGAACATCCTGTCGACTAGTAAAACTAACGCGAGAAGTGATAATAGCACTACGTAGTGTGTGGTTGCCTGTAGCCCATCTCACTCTATTCTCTGTTCGCTTAGAGCCCCATTTGATTAGTCGTCTCATTTTTACGCGCAGAACACCCCCATCATCTGGCACCGACTACGCCTACGAACGCTTAAAGTAGTTTCCGCTCACCGGCGTCATTCAGACGGCTAACCTACTTCGCCTTAGGTATCTATAGTTTAGTATAGTATGTGTGGAATAGTATAAATTATTGTTATTATTACTATGATTATCAAATGCAGGAGCAGCAGCAGCGGCAACAGCAGCACGGTATCAATTCCAAGGAAGTTTCTACCGGCGTCCGTAAACGGTCCGTAAATGTCCCTCTAATAACGTCTTAGTATTATGTTAAGGGTAGTTGGCCTTTCTTGGGTTAGTGGTCGTACTGATGATAGGCGGGCCGCGTACCAGAACCCATGGAAACAGCAGCAGCAGCATCAGCAGCCGCGGTAGAAGCGCAGCGGGACCACTGCGAAGCCTGCTCAGGCCCCCCTCGGAATCGACTTCCTTGTGGCAAAGGCGTCAGCAGCGGTGGCCGCGAACGACACAAGAAAGGCGAAACCCCCGATTGGAGCAAGAAAGTGAAGGGCAGGGGTTCATAGAAAGGGCAGGAGGAATAGGGGGCAGTCTTGCTTGCTGAAGCTCGGTTGGCACTCTGCACACTTGGCGTGTGCAGACTGTTGCCGGTCTCGTCGTCTCTGCCGTCACTACCACCACCACCACCGTGTGGCCGGGGGTACGCGCGAATCGATCCAACGGCCGCCACTGGCTGCCGCAGTGTTTCGTTGGTTCGAAGGGGGGGGGGGGGGGCTGGGGTATTTCTCGAAAATCCCGATACCGTTCTATTCTTTCGTTCAGCTGCGGCGGTAACGCCGCCGTCGTCGTCATCGTCGCCTGCACGTCCCTCTACCAGGCCCCTGCTGTCCTGCTGCGTGTGCGACCTGACTGCTTGCTGAGCTGCAGTGGACGCAGAGACAGACGGTACTTCTTTCGCCTTCACATCTTGCGCTGCGCGGCGTGGGCGACGCCGGGATGTTTGCACATCGTTCGCGCAATGAGGACGATGACAATCACAACAACAGCAACAACAACAACAACAACGACAAAGACAACGACAGCAACAACAATGGCGACTACAATAACCATAGCAACAACAGCGGCGACAACAACAACATCAGCAACGGTGACAACAACAACAACATCAGCAACGGTGACAACAACAACTACAACAACAACAACAACAACCATAACGACGATGACGGTGGCCACAGAGAGGCGGCAATGCACCGTCGAATCCTCTCGAGACAGAACCAGGCTTGTTCTTCGGGCCGGGGGCAAAAGGAAAGGAAAGCGCGCAGAACGACGACACTAGCAACGGCAACTTGAGATTACAGGGCTAGTAGCCAACACTCAACTTGGTGCGGAGACATCGCGGCAGCCTCCAGGCGGCGACGATTGTTAGATGTAGCAAGGGTAGGGTATTTGCTGTAGTCGTAGTAGTGATCAAACCAGCATAAGCATAGTAGCAGCGGCAAAGTAGACCCGACCGTCCGTGGTGTGTGGCTGCATGTGGCCGTGAGTATACATTACTACTACGACACCAACAACTGCGTCGTTTTGTATGTTCTGCTGCAGCCGCAGCAGCAGCAGCAGCCGCGTCAGCAACAGGAAGCGTTGTCCTGTTTGCTCGCCTGCCCGTCAGCCCGCCCGACGCAACGGGCTACCCTGGAACGCCAGGATAACATGGCCAGTTGAACTCGCACGTCGGAGCCGTCAGGACGTTGTCCTGTCCATCGGCACAGCAGCCTGATCTGCTAGTGTCCGCCGTTGCGTTCGACCTTTTCGTCGACCGCCTCCTCGTACTGTTACTAAAAGAGAGAAACAGAGAGAGAGAGAGATTGGAGACTTGGTAACGGCAGCCTGTGCAAGTAACGCGTCTACCCACTTGTTTTTCTTTGTTTGTCTTCTTCGGGTTTGTTCTTGTTCGCTGCCGCCATGAAGGAAGCCCATCGACGCGACAATGAGGGGTACGGGAGAGAGAGAAAGAGAAAGTGGGAAAAGTGGAAACGAGGCGCGAAAAAGATAGAGAGAGAGAGGAATAAGCTAGGGAAGCATGGAAAAGCGTCTAGGCTCTGACTTGAAACATGTAATCACAAAATGCCCAGAAGTAGCAGGAGCAGCTGCTGCTGTGTTGCCTTCGAGTACTTCACCAGCCGACCAAGAGCCATCGGCATTGACAGAGCGGCCACACTTCTTTGCTACCACATCGAGGTTGCTTGTCACGGATTCGCAACCTACAGGACGGGCATACAATCCCCAGCGCACTTATTTTCTTAGGCCAAGATTCCGTTTTTCATATTTAGAGTTGGCAAGCTATACATACGCCGTGCGGCGTTTTAGTATAACTTTGAAATGGTATGTGTCGAGATCGAACTTGAGAATCCCAGTATAGAGTTACCGGCCATTTTTTTTGTTCCGTCGACATATATATATATATATATATATATATATATATATATACATATATATTGCTTTAAGGATAACACACTATGAGGATTAGCTTACTAATAGGGTACTTTTGGTGACCCGCACATGTTACCTTTTTAATTTTGTTAGCTCGGAGGGCTCATGGTTAAAGTCCACCCAAGCCTATTGGAACCAACTTTAAAGTATTGAAGACTCACCATGCATGAAAGCCGCACATACTAAATTAACAGCGTTAAAATGCGAGGATTAGGGAAAGTTACCGCGTACAGCGATAAGACAGTGCGTACAGATCAAGTTTCTCTCTACGGAGTGGTAGGCAACGTCCGGTGAGTCTCAGAATCAACAGCATTCTTCCACCTCAAAATTGTTCCAAGCTGATGCAAGGTATTGGCGTTGAGTATGAGGACACCTCACTCGGGCAAACTTTGGTTTGCTTGAAAGGTGTTTCACCACGTACATGAAGCGACTACTTTACTTGTCGACCCGCTTTGTGTACTTAATGTCAGGCTGTGCACCGGCTGTTGAGATTATTCGATCGAGGTTGAAGGCGCCGCGTACCGTGCCATTTTAAAGTTTTGTCTCGGAATGAAAAAATAACATGGAAAAAGTCCGGCGAGAGGTTGGAAACCTAAATATTTTCAGCGCCTCTCACTTCTGGTCTGGTCTTGCATGTGACAATCGAAACGTCTCTAACTGTACGAAGTATTACGCGTCTGCCTGTCTGGCCCTTACGAAGAGATTGCTGAACTGCATCACGAGCACAACAATCAATGTTATATGCATACTCAAAATGAGCGAAATACATACATGTGATTACGAATATGCGTTAATAAGGGTTTTCTACCGCTACGATTGATAAACCCGGTACTGCAAGTCGTGATGTGCGACTGCTAATACCCAACAGTTCTCCACAGACCAAAATAGTTAAGCTATGACGCATCACTTAGAATAAAATCTCTTGAATAAGAGAAAGTTAGTCCATGGCGCGACTATACTCGTATATTTCAGTCACAAACATGAGGCGTCTAATTTTAGATGTGGGTGGCATCTTGACTGCTATAAAGGCTCAAATTTAAAACCCGTTGAGCTATGTGCAACTCATGCACGTCGTATAAGGCACTCTAAAATAGCTCAGCGGGTGTTGGCCGGCCAGAGTTTGCGATATCGACGGTGTGTCGCCTTTTTGGCGGATATTTATAGGTGTTGTACCTAGGTGTGGGTAGTTGTCGACACATATGTTTATGACACTCTGCTGAGAGATGCTCTGCTTTAACCTCGATGACAAATTATATCGCTTAAACATTTATTTTACAGGTTGTTATTATTAAACATTACGGTAGTAGTAGATGTAGCCACAGCAACAAGACCGCAATACGTAATATATAATACTGCGCATGTATAGCAGTATCGTGCAGCACGTTGCAAAATGCGTTCCGCGCTACTACGTGGCCAATTTCGTATATTGACAAGGACGTTGACAACCAAAATCGACGTATGCTTAACTACATATCATTTGTCAGCTACGCTAAAGCATATAGGGAAGTAATAAACACTAAATCAAACGGACATATTGATATCAAGCGCCAGAATCACTGTTAAAGTTATCGACAAGCTGTCGGTCAATCACTACGATCAACAGTTCAGCTCACTGCGTTGAAGCGGGCAAGGGAGGGCACGTCATTCAACAACATAGAACTAGTATATATATTTTTGTGAATAACCATATTGCTCAGATTTTTATTCGTTGATTGATCTAGTTATATAACTTTTTTATGTTAGCACTTTGGAGTGAACAGTTGTCTGAACAATTGACTAGTATCTATTTAAAACTAACTTTTCACTCAATACACTTTCTAAGAGAGAGTTTCTTTAAAGAGTTAAGTAAAACAAATTCTGAGTAAATAAGTATTACTGCCAAACCACACACCACAAAAGAAACTCTACATAAATCAATTTGACAAATACGAGATTTGGCCCAACCATATGAAAGTTGGTCGCAGAAGTAAGAATCATTATCTGTAGGAGGTCAATTGTGGACACAATAGCACCGAGATCATGGAGAAGCCGACATGTGTGTTCTTTACGAATTATCGTCAAGCTCTATTAATGCAAGGAAGCAATACTGTGGGAGGTTGGATATAGCTAAAAGAAATCAGAATTCTCTCCGATTGTTAGGTAGATCTGACAGGCACCACGCTGTTATGTTTAAAGAAGGATAGGTTCAGGGCCGAAAAAATGCAGAGAGAACGTAAATATTGACGACTCTTATCTTGTACGCCGCTCTCTGGACCAGCAGAGAGGTACTAAACATGTCAAAATCATAACAGGCATAAAGGGTGGCGATTCTTTCTATATATATATATATATAGACCCAATTTTACGGTTTCCCTAGTGAAAGCTTCAACGTAGGGCATAACGACATATCGACCTTATACCACTTTCCTTAATCTGAATATTCGCATTTCGCTAGCTTGCGTCTGGTATCATTCAGATTAGGCAGCATGTTCCGAATACGCCAATATGACCGGTTCCGGTTTTTTTCTCGCGTTAACTAGTTCTTTCGCAAACGTAGATTACGCACAACTATGCTGTAGACAAAAAGGCAGAATAACTACTTTTCATAAATTTCATCCTCGGCCCTAAACAACACGTTTCCTTCCGTTGGGATAAATCATTTTCTTGCCGAGTTCTACTAAATCTCAAAGCAGGTGCCTACGGATATGGAAGACTCTGTATATACATACATAGATTTACATGTGTATTTATACGGCTGAAATAGTGTAGTAGTTGTGAAACAGTGAGAACAGACTTAACGCTAGGATCAGACAGAATCGATGAAAGGCAACCCTCACCACCAGTTACACCACTACCACCAACACGGCCACTGGAAGAAACAATTGCAATTATTGTACACGAGCCGCCGCAATCGATGAACCCAATCAAATGTGTGGCCACCCGAGCCGCTGACTTTTCGATTCTAGTATGCGCTGTACAAGCAAATACAACAACAGCAGCAGCAACAGCCATGGACAATAACTACAACCGCAGAGGAACAACAACAACAACAAGAACAACAGCCAAGAAAAACAGCATCAATAACACCACAAAAGCACAAGAACAACAACCACAACAACAGTACAAGAACAACGGCTACACCAACAGCACAACAACCACAACAACAGTACAAGAACAACGGCTACACCAACAGCACAACAACCACAACAACAGCCACAACATTCAAGATCAACAATTACAACAACAGCCACAACATTCAAGATCAACAATTACAACAACAGCCAAGAACAACAATAACAACTACAATAACAGCCAAGAACAACAATAACAACTACAACAACAGCCAAGAATAACAACAACTACAACAGCCAAAAACAACAACAACAACAACAACAATAGCCAACAACAGTCAAGATCAACAACCACAACAACAGCCAATAGCAACAACTACAACAATAGCCAAGAACAACAACAATAGCCACAACCACAGTTAAGAACAACAACAACAACCACAACAACAACAGCCAAGAACAATAGATTCCATGATCTAAAACACGATATTGAGTCGTTTACGTTCCATCTTGACTTTGTTGCAATTTCTGAGAGCTGGTGCACAAAAGTTACAGAACGTATGCACAATATAGCTGGGTTTAAACACTTAGCTCAATCTCGAAAACAAAATACTCGAGGAGGAGGAGAAGTCATCTTATATATAAATGAAAAACTGCCACATAATAAAATAACCAAATATACAAATGCATCTGAAACCATTCAAGCGATAGCTTGCCAAACTGAAATCCAAGGACGCAACTTGGTTGTAATAACACTTTATAATAGTGACGGCAACTTAAGTTATTTCAAACTAGTGCTAGACACAATACTTCTAGATTACCCATCAAACATCTTTACAATTGTTCTAGGGGACTACAATATTGATATACGGAAATCTAATCACACAACTTCCGAATTTCTTCTTTACATCGGATCACATGGTCTCCACCCACTCCTAAAAACCATAACTTGTCCTTCGCGAGAGATGGAAGATTATGAACATGCTTTGTGGCAGAAATATACAGAAAGAAACTATAATTACGTCGATTAACCACAACAACACATCTACAACTGACCCTGCTGAGATAGCCGAAGTACTCAACATAAATTTTGCAACAATGGGTTCTAAAGCAGTTTGCAATAAATATGGGGCAATGACAACTGAATACAATTACAAAATTAATCAATTTAATCCGCACCAAGATGTTCCCCCTGAAAAATTCACATTCAACGAAATCACTCCCGAGGCAATTATACTAAAATCAAGTAAGCTTAAAGCAAACATGAGAGGCTGTCAAACGCATATTCCTGGAAAGTTTATTAAGCAATACATTACCTACATATCAAGTGTTCTCGCAGCTATCTTCAACCAATGTCTTGCACAAAGGGTATGCCCGGCAGAATTGAAATGTGCAATAATTGCACCAATTTTTAAACAGGGAGATAAAAATGAACCAACTAATTATCGACCTATAAGTTGCGTTCCATTCCTAGCGAAACTGTTTGAGTCAATTATCAGTGATCAGATTCGACTATTTCTTGACAACACACACTTTATTGGTCCGATGCAGTTTGGCTTGTGTAGTAAATGCAATACCAATTTAGCTCTTACCCATCTTCAGCAATATATAACAAAAAGCTGGGAGTCTAATCAAATTGTTGCTGGTATATTTAACGATATCGAAAAAGCATTTGACTCGGTCGATAAAAATATCCTAATCAATATACTCGCACAACTGAATTTCGCTGAAGGCCCAATTTTTTTTTTAATTCTTATTTAACCGACAGGATACAAATCACCAGAAACGGCGACACTATGTCATCTCCGTGTTCCCCATACCTCGGTACACCACAAGGAACCAGCCCTATTAACTATTATATTTATTAACTCTCTTCTAAAGGCTAGTGAACTGAAGGCTATTGCTTTTGCTGACGACATCACTTTTCTTTGTCCACTTTCCTTACAAAATCTAACTAGCGATGTTGAGTATACAACTGGCCAACTTAAACATATCTCAAATTGATATTCAAAACACAGGCTGTCTTTAAATATAAATAAAACAAAAATGTTAATTTTTACTCCATGGCAAAGATCAATAAACCCACAGATAGCAGTTAGATTTGATAATACTAATATAAAACAAGCATTTGAATACAAATGCTTGGGTGTAACCCTTGATCCCTCACTGACGTACCGAAATCACATAAATACCTTAAGTACCAAACTCGAACAGATTGTGCCTCAATTGAGTAAATTAAGCAATGTTGGCGTATCCCCTGATGTGATGTATATAAATAAGTGATGCTGATTGTATATAAATAATTATTTCTCTGTTATATAACATATTGCTTGCCACTGTTTGGGTCAACGCTTTCAACTCTTACACATAAACTACAGATTGCACAGAATAACGCGTTAAGAGTCATTTTTGACTACACAAGGGATAAAAGTGTATCTCATCTTTATGCTATTCACAAACTGCTTAATATAGCATCACTTTACAAATTTGAATTAGGCATTCTTGCGTATAAAAACTTCCGTGGCATGTTGCCTCCAGATTTATCTTCTTATTTTGCATTCAACACCAACAGAAATCGCAACAGCCCACCTCTTAGAATACCCAATACTTATTGTAACTATAAACTTAAATCGTCTGATATGGCCATGGCCAAATTATGGAACACACTCGATAATGAATTACGGGAATGTACATCACCTAAGTTATTCAAGGAAAGATGGCACCAAAAATTACACAATGAGCAATGCCTTGATATAAGACTCTGCAACGATATGCAGGTCATTATTATTATTTATTACATGTTAAACAATGTTACAGTTGTGAGGTCTGAACGTATTATTGCAATGTCTTGTTAAATTATTAGTTCACTCCATGGCGGCTAAAATAGATGCCGCGTTCCCTCTGCAAACGGCCAAGGACAACGCTTGACTCAAGAATTGACCCTCTCTTCGGTCGTTCGTGACCTCCTGAATTCCTAGTGTCTCCATGGCGATAGGCACAAAAAGATATCTTGTTTCCAGTCCAGCATATTTAAATCGTTTTCTGGCGTCCGCGTGCTTTGCTACCCACCCCGGCTCAACAGAGTTGTGGTGTAAATAGGAAGCCGCGGTTGTGCACGAAACCGTTGCATCATTATTATTATTATTATTATTATTATTATTATTATTATTATTATTATTATTATTATTATTATTATTATTATTATTATTATCATTATTTTTTAATTATATACAGTCTAAACTGATTACCAAATAGTACTAGTGACATATAGATAACTGGAATGACAAGTAAAACAATGTATGAAACACGGATGTTCTGTAAGGAACGTGTGTTTGAAACTAATAAAACTGAACTGAACTGAATAACAACAACAAGAACAACAACAGCCAAGAACGGCAACAACAGCGGCAGCAGCAGCACGTGAGCGAATACCGTGGGCCCGGCTCCTCCTCGGTCTGTCGGGGCCGAGGGGTAGAGGGGCACTGACAGAGAGAGAGAAAGAGACAACCGTGCCAAGACCGTGCGCCGCCGTGAACAGGCGGGACAAACACCCACGACAGGTGTGGTGTTTGTCCCGCCTAAGTGTCTAAGCGCCTAAGGAAGACACCTCGACTTTAGCTGCAAATATGTAAACTCGTGTTTGTTGTCCCTCTGTGTCTGTGCGTGTGTGTGGGAGGGGAGGGAGGGCGGCTTTTCAGCAAAAGGATGCATGAAAGAAAACATCCAGATAGACATACAGACGATAATAGCTTTACGCTAGTAGTATGATTCGGGTGGCCTCATGGCAAACGGAAAAGACGCATCGGTTCAGCACGATAGGTTCGATATCCGCCCTGGTTACACATTTGTGTTTTTGTATAGGGTCCGTCTTATGAAGCAATGCGAAAGCAATTCCGTGGACGTTTTATGTCGGCTGACAGGAGTGAGCCCGACTAAAGTGGCTATGGTGACCTTGTAGGTTTGCTTAGATCGGTGTTGTCGTTGTTGTTGTTGTTGGTGGTGTTGTTGTTGTTGTTGTTGTTGTTGTTGTTGTTGTTGTTGTTGGTGGTGTTGTTGTTGTTGTTGTTGTTGTTGTTGTTGTTGTTGTTGTTGGTGTTGTTGTTGTTGTTGGTGTTGTTGTTGGTGGTGGTGTTGTTGTTGTTGTTGTTGTTGTTGTTGTTGTTGGTGGTGTTGTTGTTGTTGGTGGTGTTGTTGTTGTTGTTGTTGTTGTTGTTGTTGTTGTTGTTGTTGTTGTTGTTGTTGTTGGTGGTGTTGGTGTTGTTGTATTTGCTACCGGCGTTGTTGTTGCAACAGCGTCTGTTGTATGTACTTTCGTTGTGCTGGCCGCGCAGGCGAGGTCGCTCACGCTTCTTCGTGAAAATCCGTTTCTTTATACGTACGGCTAGATGGCAATATTTGACAACCTATAGTTTGCATTTGAGCAATTCGCTTGTGGTTTCTGTGAGACTCTGGTACGGTAGATTGCGCGGTGGGCAGTGCGGCATGACAGCGATCAAATCAATCGACGGACAGCAAACGGCCGCAACAATACACAGTGTACACCGGAAATTAGTTGTTCGAGCTATTTCCGTTCTCGTAGACGGTGTGGTGGCCCAAAAGTATCCGTTCCGTGGCCAACCTGTAACGATTTTGAACGCAAAGTTGTCGGCGGCGCCGCAGTACAATTGGTGATATGTACACTGTACTACACTTGGCCATATGTTGTGCCACATGCCCGATGGCCTATCGAGATGTAACTCGATGCGACTTTTTGTGCTAGAAACAGTGCAATAGACTTATTATCATTATTAGCTCGAAAGCTTCAACTGAGAGCAAACTCTTTTTGCTTTCGAGTGCGTACTCTCTCTGTGCACACTACGCATTTCTACCCGGCTGCACCTGCATTCAGCGCAGTCTAAAAACCTGACGCAAAAGTATTGTCATCGCTCGCAGAGCTCTCATGAGATCGCGTGTGACCTTTGACTCACTCAAAAGTGTGCCGCCTTTACCTACATAGGCCTAAAACAGAAGAACATAAAAAAAGAAACAAACATTTGCAGCATTTACGTACATAGCAGCCTATTAGCTGCGCTTGCTCGTCTGTCCTATTGTAATTAGTAGAATAGGAACAAATCATTACTGTACTACTCTTTAGTGCTCATCCTTGACGAGACTGAAATACGTTGTCTCTTCCGCGCCGATGTATGGGCGTAACGTTGAATCCTGAAACAAAATTATAAAATATATACATAGTGGTGTGCATTTTTTTAAAAAGTGGAGTTTTAAGTACTTACTGAGAAGAACCTCTATAAAAGAGCAGGCTTCCCGGTAGACTGAGTCGACATTGGAACTGATGTTCTCTCAATCTCGTCATCATCTGTTATGGCGTTTCTTGGCGCTTTAATTTTATGTCACTCGCAGAAGCTTAAGTTGAAGAAAGCATACGGCCAAAAATCTAAAATGCAAAAACTTGGTGGATTACATTTAAGAGTCACGTTTCACCCTGGTTAATCGAACTGCACAACTTTGACTGGCATACATGAGGCGGTTACAAAAGCAGGTCTGCTAAGGGGACTGCGCCCTGGTTCCTAACAGTACTGCGTGGCGTTCGTACCGACAATAGGCGCTTTTGTGTGCAATCCTTTCTTTTCTAGAGAAATGGGAGGAGGCCTGACATGTTTACACCACTCTTTAGGGTAGCTTCAAAGGCCCTTCCCTGTCAGCCTGTATAGTATACACAGCTCAATAGCAGAATCAGGAGACCTCCCTAGGTAGGCAAAGGTGCACGGAAAATGTTTAACCTATAAGAACTCTAGCTCTGTTTCACTTAGGAGAAATTAGCCCTGTTTAACCTAGGAGAAACTAACCATGTTTAACCTAGGAGAATCTAGTCTCCTTTAACCTAGGAGAACCTAGCCCTGTTTAACCTAGCCCTTTCAGCCGTTTTCGCCGTTGCGACAGTGCCCGTGTCTTGTAGACTAATTCATTTGTATAGAAAGGAAGGTGGTTTCCTTAGCAAAGTTTGCATTTTCTTTAAAAATTTACCATTGTTCCAAACTGTGTATCTTTCTTTCAGCATTTTTTTTTTATCGCAATGACAAAATGTGTGTGCATAATCGTCGTTGATAATCTGATCTCCTGAATAGTTGTACCCCAGAATGGACTAGTTTATTTTCTAGTAAAGAACTTTGATTTGAAAACTGACTTATTTTAAAATGACTGAGTGTGGCAGATTAAGACACCGGAATTTGCATAAAGGTGCGTGGATTTTCGCACTCAATTGAAATAAACCAACTGGACAAGCACATACGCACATTGGTCTGGTTGAGCGCTACCCCTTGATACGCTTACTGTTGGGTTCTGATTTTTGTTGTGAACATCATTGTTGTTAATGCGGGGTCAAGCATTCCAGGCGTTTGCGCAATTTTACTGTTTGTATGGCTGATTTGTTGTTGCATAATCTTGTTTTAGTCATCATTGTCTTTGTTGTTGACTTTTGAGTGGCTCTCTGACGGTGTTGTATAAATATATTGTTGTTGTTGTTGTTGTAGTTGTCGTTTTTCACGTGGCTCATTTAGTCATTGTTGTATGAGGATGTTGCCCTCTTTATTATTGTTGGATGATGATGTTGCCCTTATTGTTGTTGTTGTTG